>JARHVA010000868.1:1617500-1769011 GCA_037957365.1 Torreya grandis | reverse complement strand
GGTAAATGGAGTCCCTTCTAGAAGTGAAAAGAGAATGGCAAGCTACTATTATTCCATGGTGGCTCTAGTTCCTATTGATGTGAGTGAATGGATTGTAAGGGTAGAAGGGGAGAAAGGTGGGAGCCCATAGGGGGGGGAAAATAGTGATTACAATGTGAGGGAGGATGAGGTTGATGAAGATGGTGGAGGAGAAAGGAAATGCATGTGAGATGAAATGGGTAAGATATAGGAAAAGTAAATAATCTTTATTGTGGGTTGGGATGAAGAGGAGACTAGAGTCAAAGTGGTGCTTGGTTGTTTAGTGGATAGAACTACACCCTAGAGTGGAGTCATGGATATAATGTGAGGAGTGCTGGAAGGAGTTGAAACACTGGATTAGGTGACTGATGTCATCATGATTGGCCTTTTAGGAGTGGAAATATACATGGAGGAATGGAAATAAATGAAATTCAAGGAAAGAGGGTCTGTGAAACAAACCTTCTTTTTTGGAGGTGCCTCTGGGGAACTAGAAATGGGTGTCTTAGTTTTCTTAAGCTAGGATGACCTAACCATGAGGTGCCTAGAAGGGGCTTATTGTTGTTGTAAGGAGGTGACATAAGGGAAGATGGGTGGTGGCCACATTGATGACCCTAAGCCCATTATGTTTCCACTTTACTTTGTCCTTTTTTGAGGGGAATTGCCTCCCATTTCTCTAGGGGTACCCTCTTTTTCATGTTCTTTCCCTACTTCTACCTTAGGGGTGAATTCTTCATTTGATGTGATTTATTATAGATGAGCTTTGTCCCATAATTTTTAAAAAGTTTTATTCAGGGCATATTCATACAAGACAATGTGTAGTTTGTCATTTTCATGCCAGACCATAAGGAATTCTACCTTCTCATTCTCACTCCACCCAAAATAATTCAACCATTTCTTCATCTACTTGGATATCTTTGCATCAAAGTTGAAATCTTGGACCTTAGAATAAAAAGTCTCCTAAGTTTTGGGAGCATCTCACAAGATTTGGGCGAGGTCCATGCAATTCCAAGGAAGGTCTTCTACTCAAGACCTCCTCTACTCTAGGTAGGGTCAAATTTGGTGATTGGGGATAGTAGTGGTTTTTAGCTTGGCTATGTACCCCTCAAGTTCATAGTCCCATTGGTCATACACTAGATCTAGATTGAGATCTCCAACTTGACCACAAGGAGACATCCTTGATTCTTCCTCATAATAATAATGCCTCCTCTTGAAATTAGGACATCATATAGGGCCCTTTTATTTTTTCCTAACCTATAGGTAGAATCTACTACATCAATCTATCAAGCCAATCAAAGGCTAGGGTTATATTAATTAATGTGAATGGGAGATAGAAGGGCTCTACTTAGAATATGTGCACTCAAATGAATGAGAAATCTACCCCCTATAACTAGTCGGTGGGAACCTTTCCACCTATAAGCTAGGCCTACTATTGATTTGTCATTTTGAGAGATATCCCTTATGGATTCAGGTCTATAAGGACTAGAACCATAAAGTGCTTTGAGAACTCATAATAGTCCTTAATAATGGACAAGACAAGAGTCCACACCATGATGGGGGTCACTATGTTTAGGAAAATCTCTATATCAAAGGTTTTGAGATGGAGAAAATGGGATAAGAATCAAGAGTGTTGAAGTACCATGAGGTGTAGGAGGAAGGAAGGGTACCAAAAGGTACCCCTTGTTGAGAAGTTTTCCAGTTTATCCCTCATGTTGGAGGCAATGGCCCCAAAAAATTCCATTCTAAAAATCAGCCCCTACTTTGCCATGGTCAAGATGTAGAGCGTGCCTAGATGGAAGTCACTGACATTGTCATCAGTATCCATCCTAAAAATGAAGGACAACATGGATGGATTATAAATCAAAATATATGTGGGGAAAGTAATCAGAGGCATGGGCAAGGGGGCATCTCTATAACTTCTTCATTGAGGAGAATCCCTAGAAAATTCACTTGATTCTCGCCCTTTGAATCCTAAATCTTTCAAAGGCTCTCTACATCATAGATGAACGTGTTGGGTTCCTCATGGAGTTGGAACATCTCTCATATACCTTCTACAAAAAGTCTCACCCTAAGATGGGTGTTCTTAGAATGTTACCAGTGATGGAGTCATATCTTTCTATGTAGAGAGATATAATATCTAGATAAGGGTGTACATAAGGTACCATGTACTGGGCTAGAGTGCCCTCCCATACTTTAAAACTGAAAGAGTTATATTACCTATGTCCCCTATCGACCATTTGATCATAGGTAGCCTATCACAAGCTCTTAGGATTTTATTGTAAGATGGGGTCAGAGATGCCAAATATGATGTCAATCAAAAGGGTGTGATCTTCGTGAGGGCCCTTGTTTGTTGTCTTGGTACCCAATACACTTCATTTTGCTTAGGCTGAGACTAATGCATATGAATTCCATAAGACATAAGGGGGAGGCTAATATCCTCCACTACTTTCACTATGGCTCTTTTGCCTCATTGGTTATCTTCCACTCTTGGATGTAGACATAGTAGGCTCCATCATTTTAGATTGCTTTCAAGTTGTATAATACTCTATTGCTTATGTTTCTTTATTTGCATCCTTTAATTTATAGGCTCTTCATATCTTGACTAAATACTTGGTGTTCTCTTTGAAATTCTCAAGATTTGAGTGTTTGAAAATGGGCATACCAAGTTATATATATGTATTAACCTTATCAAGTGAAATTGTTATGAAGATTTCAAAAAAAATGGGAACTTCCTATTAGTGATGGAGGAAACACGCATGATCAAATAGTCATTCATGAAGTATTTTTGGTGATTTCATGGAGTGGAACATCTATCATTAATGTCAGGGTAATCTAGTATATAACTATATGTTAGGGAATGTTCTGAAGATCTTTGGGGAAAGAAGAGTTGATTCATGGCAATTGGGAAGCCACTTGTGCCAATGACACTTATTGAAAGGGAAACAAAAAAGGAAAAAGGGAAGAAAAAGAAAGGAAAGAATAGGAAAATAAACTATCTAACTATATAAAAGGGGTGATCAAGGCTTAATAAAAACATTTTAGGTCAATCATGTTAATAGGAATCTCTAAGGTGTTTCCCTCCAAGTATTTTAATTTTAAATCCCCTTTTTATTTAAATTCAATGATATGTAAAGGTCCCCTCCATAGGGAGTCAAATTTTTCATATTGTCCTAGCTTTACAGCTTGCTAATCATATTTCAGGACCAAATCCCCAAGTTTGAAACCTAGTTCTGATGTTTTATTATCAAAATATCTCTTGATCACTAATTATCGGATGATTTTCAAATTATGAGCTTGATCTCTTTCTTCTTAGAGCTTGAGTAGTTTAGAGAGTCATAATTCTATCACTCCATTTTGTTTTATTTTCATAGCTTTCAAGAGTTGTAGTGTAGGAATCTCAGAGGATAGTGGCATGACCACTTCCTTTCCATATATTGGTTTATATGGGGAAGTCTTCACTATTTTCTTAGGAGTGATGCAATATACCCATAGAAATGCCCTTACATGAAGATGTCACTCATGTTGCTTGCCATTACACATCATCTTAATGACTTGGATTAATTTTTTTTTTATAGATTCAACTAACCCATTCTCTTGTTGGTAGTAATTGGATGAGGGTTTTAGGAAAATGTCATTCTATAGTGTGAATTCAGAGATCTTGGACCTAAGGAAGGATTTTACATTATCTAAAATGATCATCTTTGGGTAACAAAATCTATTTATGAACTCTTCATAGAAACTAAGGATTGCATTCTAAATTTATTTATTTAGTGGGACCACTTTAGTTCATATAGTGAAGTAATCGATAGCTATTAGTATCCACCTATGGCCTACACTAGAGATTGGGTTGATGATCTTGATGAAATGTAGGACCCACTAGGAAAAGGGATCATCGGTCACAATTGGATTGAGAGGCATGGAAAAGTACTTTCTCTTCCCAATAAAGAAATAACTCTTTTGGCATATTTTTACTGCTTAGTGGTAATCTATAAATATTATCGACCAATAATATACTTCATGCATGATCTTGGTCACAATAATCTTGGTTAAAAAATGGATACCTAGGGGGTGAAGTGCATATCCTGGAGGATTTTCTTAGCCTAAGGTCTATCAACACATCAAAGAATTTCTCTATCAAAGATTCTTATAAAAAGAATTCCCTAGACCAACATGTAACTAGAACCTTGCAATCTATAAAAGCATTTTTTATGTACTTAGAGGCTATCAAGATATTTTTTAGTCTGCATAAAAAGTACCCTATCAACTATTTAGGACTCATTAGTCTCAAACTGATTAATGGGTTTTATCTTGGTTATGCTTGGTTCTCCTTCATGCATGTCTAAATGTTGGGCTAAGTATTCACATATTCCCCTTCTTTGGACTACATTGGTTGAATTAACTTCCACATCATACTCGAGGATTTTATTGAACCAATGGGCTTTCTTCTCTATGATTTCTCCTTCCATGATATATTTTTTTATGCTAGAATATGCTACATGAATCATCACTTTATTGCCTACCACTTGATGTCTAAATTTATTAATATTTTTTATGATGGAAAAGTCTTATTTTTCCACAAATCTATACCTGGTTTCATATTCTCGTAAGGTCCTTAAATAGAACATGATAGGGAAATCTTCCTCGCTATCTTTTCCTTTCTAAGTTAACACTACAATGATGTTATGTTCACTACCATAGACATACTTGATGAAGGCTTTGGAGAAGTTAGGATTAGAGAGCATAGGTGCAATGGATATCACATCTTTGATTTATTTGAAGATAGATCTTCCCTCAGGAAACCACTTAAAATTTTGATCTTTCTTCAGCATCAGGGTGATTGGTCTGACCAATCTCATGAAATCAGATATGAATCTACTGATGAAATTAATTTTTCTAAGGAAATATTAAACTCTCATTTTGTTCATTAGCAAGGCCAAGTTCTTAATGGCCTTTATTATCTTTGGGTCGATAGTGATCCAATCCTTGGAAACCATGTACATGAGCAACTTTCCTTGAGGCACCCCAAAGATGCATTTTTTGGGATTTAATGAAACCTTAAACTTTTGACACCTTTGGAAGACCTTCTCTAAATGGTTAAAATTATCTTCCTTATTATTTGAGAACATCGTGAGGTCATCTAGATAAATGAGGATAATTTCATTTATCAATCCCTTAAAATCTACATCCATTGCCCACTAGAAAATTGCTCTATAATTTGAGAGGCTAAAAAGCATTTTTGCATATGTGAACGTCCCCCACTTGGTAGTGAAGGTGGTTTTGTGATTATCCTCTTCTTTGAACTAGACTTGGTTATATCTAGAGAATCCATCTAACAAGGAGAACATTTAAGCACTAGCTACTATTTGGAGGATTTGTTCCATGAAAGGAATGGGATAGTGATCTTTCAAAGATGCTTTATTGAAATCTCATAAATCCATACACAATTAGATTTATCCATTCTTTTTTCTTATAGGGACTAGATTAGACACCAAAGTCAAATGCTTAATTGGGTATATGATCTTTGAGTTTATCAACTTTCATAGTTCCTGATCCATCAAGGATTCAATTTTAGGATGTATCAATCATTATTTTTATCAAATTGGTTTGGCTCTTTTTATTAGGTCTATAGTGTGTTGTATAACCTTCTGGTCATACCCTTTTAGGTTTTCATATGTCCATGTGATGACCCCTTCATATATATCACAAAGAGATATTAGTCTTTCCTTATCCTTTGGAGGGACCTTTTTTTCCAACTTTTAGCTTTCTCCCATGACCAACATCGAGTTTTTAATAATTGGCCTTTTATATGACAAACTTGTATTTGTCATTTTTAGCATCTTCAAAGTCAAAAACATTTTCTATGGTATTGATCCCTTTTGGTAATTTATTGTTCCTTAATTGTAAAATATTCCCTTCATAGGCTTCCTCAATCTTCAACTATAACCACTCTACAAACTCATGGTATTTTTAGAGGAACATACCAATCTAGGAATCATTCTTGAACACCTACCAGTTGTGGTCATTATCAGTGATGGAGGGCCTGATGATCACCTTTATCATCTGTTTGTTGGTGAAAAATCAACCACTAGGTCAAATTGGGAACCTATGATTTCCATTCTATTAGCCTCTTGATTTTTAGTTCTTGGGATAATCTAAATATTAAAAGCCTCAAAAGACTCAATCATATCCCATACATGATGATGGCATGATATCATATGTACATTTTTTATTTTATTGAGCCCTCTTACTTACCTTATTATTAACTTAGAGTCACCATATACTTTTAGTTATTTGATGCCAGTTTATTCCATGAGGCTGAGACCATAGATAAGGGCTTCATACTAGGCCTCATTATTTGAGCAAGAGAACTAGAAATGGAAAGCTCAAAGAATTTCCTTGCCATAGGGAGATTCTAGTTAGATTCCAACTTTGGATCCATTCTTTCATCTTGCCTTATCCAAATGTAGGGTCTAGGGCTCATACTCTTCTTCAAGTCTCTCTCTTTGTTCTACTTGTCCCCTTTCCATCATGAGAATGGCTTGATCTTCATCATGAATGACATAGTTCTTGAGACCCATAGCATTGAAGTTTGTGAATGGATCACTCTCGATGAAGCTATAGACGAGGCCCTCTACCTCAAGATCCTTATTTCCTTCAACACTATCTTCTTTGAGCATTTCCACATAATGCACCTCTGTTCTTGTGAAAGAAGTGTGCATTACTTCAAATTTCACCATCACCTCATAAACTATATGCTCTAAGCAAAGGGGTTCAAATAATATTTTTAGTTTTGAACCATTTTTATTCCTCAAGATTAAATGGAACCAATCAAGTGATAGATATCTACTGATTTTGGTGGTGAAATCTCTAGATAGACATAGCCCAAAGACCGGTGGTATATCTAACACCATGATGCCTTGGGATACAGTGATATTTAGGTAGGAATATAATTTGAGGGGTAAATATCTAATAATGCCTAAGGTCTAAACCTTCTTCCCATCTAGCTACATCACACCTTTGCTTAAGGGTTCATATTTCAACTATAATGCATCGACTATTTGTTTAGGCCTTACCATAGTGCTAGGCCCTGAGTCTATCATGAAGTTATGTAGTAGTTTCTTGCCTATAATCAAAGTCAAGTAGAAGGGGTTGGGCTTTTCCTTGTTTACTTCTTCTTTGTTGATAAACATTGTGGTGGCTTGGGATTGGGTACTTATGTTGGCCTCTTTTCCCTTTCCCTTCATCGGCACTGTATCTGATTTGTTTGGTGTGGGCTTTTCCTTTTCTTCTAAATCTTATTTTAATAGAGTCTTCTATTCTAGGATGGACAAGATGTCCCAAAGAGAAACATTAGCCGATGCCCTTTTCAACTGTTCCACCACATTATACAAATTTGGGGTTGAAATCTTAGAACCTTTCTACTTATTTTTTACTATCTCATTATGCCTTAGATAGGCCATGAGTGGAGGTTAGAGCATTGGAGCCTTTTGAATGGTCTCTCTAGGATTTATGATATTTGCTTGGAGCTTAACCAACTTTTTCTTGAAGTACATATAATACTTAGATTATACCTATGGGGTTTGATAGATAGGGACTTTTTTGTTGAAGGTTACATCCTCACCCTCTACCCAAGAGAAGAGTACATGATCACGAACTATCTCTTTTTCCTGCTCCAAGTACATACCTTGCATCTACATCATCATGATATCATTTTCAATCCCAAGAGATTGATAAGTGTAGACTGAATCCTAGGCATTTCCCCATCACCATTGCTTAGTAACCCTTTGTTATAAATTTCCTTGGGAATAGTTTATGGTCCATGAGGTTCATTACAAGGGAAGCACCACGAATTTTGTTGTCCCTAGAAAAATGAATCCTCATTTTTTAGACAACATATGACTATTTTGGTCCTCCATGGCCAAAATTGTCTGTCCCCTTTCCAAAAATTTGTTTTAAAACATTCAAATTCATCATTTTCTCAAATTTTTGGTAAAGGGATTAGCAAGTTCAATGCTTTGGTTCAACTAAAAAAGGGTCATCGACAATATTCTAGTCAAATGAACCAATGAACCGTTTAACCTTAAACCATTTTGGTTCAACGGTTCAATAGGTTTAACAACCTAATGGTTCAATGAATTTGGTTCAAAAGACCCAAGGCTAAGCCTAATAAAGAGAATGAACCAATTAAACTTTAAACCAAAAGAGTTCAAAGGTTCAAAGGTTCAAGCAATTCAAAGGTAGCCTCAGTCAAAGAAAGAAGTAGTAAATAGTTGGTTCAAATAGTTGGTTCAATCTATGGGTTCAATCAATAAGTTCAAGAAAAAGCTAGCAAAACCCACCATGTGTCCCATTAAAACTCTATAGAGTGTGATAAGTGTCAGTGTTTACATCTCCAACCTTTTCATAAGCTGCAAGGCTTCTTTCGATAAGTTTCTTAGAGTCCCACAGATGGTGAAAATTGGAAACTATGGAAGGTCCCAATGTATTTATCTAAGATTAGTGGAACGTGCCACGTTTCCCCTCCAAAGCTTGGTGGAAGCTGATAAGTTTCATTATATGTGGCTTCTTTCTTTTACTTTTTGTTTTCATTAAAGACCATGGCGGGCCCTAGGTAAATATCAAAAGTGAGTAGAACATGCCATGTGTCATCATCTGAGATGGTCTGAATAAATCCTTTTGATCTCCATAGTCTCACTAGAACTTGGTGGAAGCCACCACTTGTCATCATCTATATGATTCCTAGAAAACACCAAAAACTACCACATATCCCTAGTGGGTCAAAGCGAAATGCACCAAGTGTCTATATCTGTGTGACTAACAAGTGTATTCTGACTATTCCATGTGTCCCTTACAGAGATCTATAAAGGCTGATAAGTGTCATCTATAAAATCCTAATTGAGCCCTAAATGTTTCTATGATGTCACAAAGGCCTAAGGAGGTGGATGATACCAAGTGTCAATAGTAAAATATGTCACATGTCCTCACCTATTCCTACAGAAGATGACACATGACACTTGTTCAAAGAGCAAAAGTCACCACGTGTCAAAGGAAAGGGGAACTCACAATACAAAGGCACATATAGAGCTAAGGAAAGGTTTCCTTTGGACAAATTGTGTCAAGGAATTCCTTCAGACATTTTTTCCAAAGGAAATGAAAGGGATGATAGCCCACTAGAGAGAGAAAGCCTGAACCCCACTTAGAATAACTTGAAGAGAAAGTTCCCTTTGGGAAAGTTTGAACTTTAAAGAGTAGCAGATGTTGCTAGGTGTCACAAGCTGATACACAATTTTGAATAAAGCCTCAAAGCATGGAACTTGCCACATGTCTTAACCCAATGCAATGGATGTTTCCACATGTCTGCATCCATGTCAGAGTAGGAAGCAGCCATGGTGAGTAGGAAAGACATGAGAGAGTTGCTAGGAAGAATGATAGGCCTATAAATGTCAAATTTGTCTCAATGAAGTGTCTATTGATTTTAGCATACTTAGAGCATGGACCTGAATGCATTCAAAAGACTCTAAGGATAGGACCAAAAGAAGGAAGAGATAGAGAGGGAAACTCAATAGGAGTTACTACCAGTAGCTGAAGTAGTTCATTGGGTAAATATTTGGGGTTTGCTAACATTGAAATAGCTATCTACTTTCCCCCTTGGAGGTAAAGGCAGAATAGATAGTTGCATGGCTAAGCAAGTGAATGAATGAGTGATTCAGGCTAAGGAGGAGGCACTAGAGATGAATTGGCATGCCATAGTTAAGGAAGCTACCCTACTCCAACATGGCCTTTCTTAACAAAAACAAAGAATGCATCTAAGGCATTGAATGCACTAAATAGGTTACTTCATTAGAAGAAAGTTCCAAGTTTCCCTCAGGCCTCTATATATTTTAATCTCTTGTGTCATTTGCAAGGAGATCTTCCCCTTACCAGAAGTGAAACTCTACCCAAATTGAAAGGCATTACTAAGACTCTGAGCTCAGATTGTAATTCATATTATTTTATCTAAATGAGAAAACAAGTTACAGACTTTGTGCTGTTATAGCTTGTGCTATCTTAAGAGATTGTTCATATGTCTATTTCCCAGGAGCTTTCTTGTCCATTTGATTTAACAAGCAAAACTAGTGGAGCTGATCAGGAAGGTGTCCTGAAGGCCAACTATGGGATGACATTATGCCCCCATAAGTACCTTCAATGTGTTTACATTTTCCTTTCATGTGTAAAGAGCCTTGGGATGACGTGGTTCCCCCATTGTTCTTCATTTTTCTCTCTTGGGTTGCTGGTCACTCAGTACCCCCATTACCAGTTACTTGTTACCTGAAAGATTCTTGCTATCTGTTGAAGAACACTTTTGAAAGAAGAGAAGTGTCTTCTATCATTTCACTAGGACTTCTACTATTTAGGAAGGAATATGGCTCTTGGCTGAAAGTTACTTTTGAAATAAGATAAGCACCTTCCCCATCACCCAACATTTCTTCCTTGTTTATCAACATCATCTCTAAAAAAAGAGAGATGGATGGTTTATCCTACCCTTATGTCTTACTTTATACTTATATATATAGTATATAGCCACTGCATATTTAATAGGGAACCTCCCCTTGATGAGAGGAGAGATTTGTCCCCTTGTGATGTAGTAAACCTACACATTTGGATGACTAATCTCCCTATGTTGTGATGATAAGAACTATTTTGAATGCCAATTAGCTGGTTGACAAAATATGCACCCAACAGTTTTTTGTGACTCCACTAGAGAAGGGCAAGTAGTTTAAAGCCTCAAGCTTGAAAATAAAGTGCAATGAATCCTTTCCCATTTTTGATTCACAATCTGGCAACCCCACGCTATACTATAAGCCAGAGAGCTCAAGGTGTTGTTGATCTTGTCTTTGAGTTGGCACATCAAAGAGATTTTGACTTATTTTCTCCCCAACCCCAAGTTTAACGATCTAAGAGTGTCCTTCCTACCTGTACCAAGACACCAACACAAGGCATAGCTACTTTTCTTGTAGTTAATAGAGCCTTGCCCATCAAAATTCTACCCAAATTTGTTATCCCTACTTTCAATAATCCTATCATGGTAGCTTGAGGCCCCTGGGGTAACTCTTTTGGCCTGCTTAATTTAACTCCACCCCTGCATGAACTTCCATGAAGCTCAAGAAATAACTTCCCCAAATTATTTAGGGATGGAAAATTCCATCTTAATGAACATGTTACTACCTTCAGCATAGCCTATGGTGTGATAGGCATACAATTTGAGGATGTGATAGTTAGGCTTTTCATGGAAACACTGCAAGGTGTTACTGTAGACTAGTTTTACCACCTGTAATCCCAATTGGTAACTAATTGGGACACACTCAAATCCAAATTTGAGGCTAGATTCAAGCCTACAAAGGATGCACATGCCTTGTTGGCCTAGCTCATGCAAATGAAGAAGGATCCCCAAGAGCCTATGAGGGATTTCATAGCAAAGTTTGATAAGCTGAGGAACTAGATTCCTGCTATTGCTCAACCGACCCATGAAAACCTCAAATGCTTCTTCATTAACTCACAACTTCTTGAAGTGAGTTTTTTGATAAGAAGAGCTGGTCACATAGATCTCAAAGCTACTCAAGATTTGGCTACTGAAGTAGAAGATGACCTTATCTTAACAAGAAAGATAAGGAGGGACCTAAATAAAGGTAAATCTTCTTCTTCTTTAGAATATTCCCCTTCTTCCACCACTGATCCTATGATGCAAAAGATAGATAATGAAGTGATAGCTCTCAAAAGGAAAGTGGCACAAGAAATGTCATCTAATCCTACATATAGAGATATACCCAGGAGGACATTTTAGAATCAAGTGTACCAAGGTAATGCTGCCAGGAATCAGGGACAGCAAAATCACCTTCCTCCTCCATAGAGGAATCTCACCCTTGAAGCACCTCCAAATGACTCAATAGTTGGATATATTGAAGCTAAATTATACTTCTCATCTTAGCCTAAGTTTAATCCTAAAGATGACACTAATCTCTTCACTAAGGAAGAAGAATGGTGAAATTCACCTTTGTGTGGATTTTAGAAATTTGAATCAGGCATCCTTGAAGGATAATTATCCTTTGCCAATCATGGATCAAGTGCCACAGATAGTGATAGGCTCAGAGATGTTATCAATTTTAGATGGCTTTTTAGGATATAATTAGGTCAAATTTGGTGAATCAGACCAGCATAAGACCACTTTCACCACACCTTGGGGCACATTTGTGTATAAAAGGATGCCTTTTGGCTTGATAAATGGTAGTGCCACCTTCCAAAGAGAAATGGGCCTTACCTTCAAGGATGAGATGAGTAAGTTCACCATAGTTTATCTTGATTACTTGACTATCTTCTCTAAGCATTGCCCAGATCATGTGAGCCATTTGCATCAAGTGTTAGAACACTGATGCCAGAATGGCATTTCCCTGAACCCCAAAAAGTCAATTTTTGGAGTAACAGAGGGGAAACTTCTTAGACACATTATGTCCAAAGGAGGCATAAATATTGACTTAGATAGAGTCAAATATATCTAAGAACTTTCCTTGCCCACAAGTAAGATTTTTGTTCACTCTTTCTTTAGGAAGGTGAATTTCTTATAGAGGTTCATCCATGAGTTTGCTGAGAAGACTAGGCACATTGTAAACATGATGAAAGAAAAATCCACCTTTAGTTAGGCTGAAGAAGGCAAGTCAGCCTTTGAGGATGTCAAGAATGCCATTGCCCATGCTCCAATTTGGCCTGCCCAAACTATAGGAAAGAGTTCACTATTTACAGCTATGCTTCAGAACATACGCTTTCAGCAATTTTGGTTCAACAAAATAAAGAAGGTATGGTATCTCCCATTTCCTTCATGAGCTATCCTCTCAAAGCTCATGAGTTGAAGTACTCAAATATGGAGAAACATGCTTATGCAGTGGTGAAGGCTATGAAACATTTTCATTTCTACATCCTCAATTCTCAAGTGACTGCCTTGGTCCTTGACACTACAGTGAAATCTATACTGACTCAGTAGGAGTTTGGGATGAAAAGAGGCAATTGGGTTGTAAAAATCCAAGATTTTGATATAATCATCAAGCCAATAAAGCTGGTGCATGGGAAGGGGCTATGCCAACTAATTGTTGATAACATGCCAAGAGAGACAGAGCATGAAGAGCCAGAAGTGGATGACTCACCTACAATCCTCTTGGTCTCCACCACAAATGAGTGATATTCAAGTATTTCTCATTTCCTTACTTATGGTGAATGTCTTGCAAACCTATCTTATAAAGAAAGGAGGAACATCAAGCTGAAAGCCACTAATTTTTTCCTCTAGGACAATGGCCTGTATAAGAGGCACCTTGATGGAACATTCCTTCGCTATGTGGACAAGGAGAAACAAAGCTGACTTCTAAAGTCCTTCCATAATTTGGCCTATGGAAGACATTTTTATACCTCAATGACTACACATAAGATCCTGTGAGCTAGGTACTATTGGCCAACTCTCTTTCGAGATGCATACAAGTGGGTCAAGAGATGTGAATTGTGCCAGTAGTTTGTTGGAAGGCCCAAGCTAGTTGCCCTGCCTCTCAAACTAGTGGTCATAGAGGAGCCTTTCCAGCAATGGGGAGTTGACTTTATTGGTACTGTGAACCCATCATCAAGTGCTAGACATGATTATGTCCTTACAGTAACATACTAATTCACCAAATGGGTGGAAGCAGTTCTAACCAAACATGCTACTTCAAAAGTAGTATGCAATTTCCTCAAAGAAAACATCATGTCTAGATTTGGGGTCCCAATCAAAATTATCACTAACAATGTAGCCTATTTCACTTTCCAAGAGATTACTCAATTCTACTTCTACTATAGAGTTACACTCTCCCATTCCTCTGATTACTTCCCACAAGGGAATGGATAGGCTGAGTCAAGCAATAAAAACCTAGTGACTATCATCAAGAAGCTGGTGGATGATAACCAAAGGACTTGGCATAAGGCATTGGTTGATGCTCTATGGGTAGACATAATTACACCAAAGAGAGTAATTGGTATGTCTCCCTTCCAACTTCTTTATGGTGTAAATGTTGAGATACCAATCACCTTGGAATTGCTAACTTTGAAATTGGCTAAGGTGATTGAAGATCAAATGTATGAGAGCTCACTTGAGAAGAGGATCATGTGCCTTACTGAGCTGAATGAGTAGAGAAATGCAGTGGTGGATCAAATTGTTGCTCATCAAAGTCTGGTGAAGAAGCTCTTTGACTAGAAAGCAAAGAATCATGATTTCCAAATTGGAGATCAAGTCCTGCTGTGGGACAAGAGAAGAGAACCAAATGGGATGCACAAAAAGTTTGATTCCCTGTGGAGGGTCCCTTTTACTATTCATCAGCTCAATGGTAAAAATAGTTTCCTATTGAAGTATCAAGATGACACTCTTTTCTTTGCCTCACAATGGGCAACATCTAAAGCACTTCAAATTTTGAAGTATCGGATGAGTTCCCTTGTACATATGTATATTTGTATTGTCTTTTGTTCTATTTTGTTTGTTACATTTTCATTTTTTGTCACCTTTCTTTTTGGGTAGCATGACTCTGTAGCCCAATGGCACACTTCAAGGCACTATAGATTTTGGTTTCTACTCCCCTTAGCTCTTTCAAGTTTTTGACTGAAGGAAGTTCCCCAACTGGAGCTAGCTATTGTCCTTGGAAAAATGACTCCTCATTTTTCAGACAACATATGACTATTTTGGTCTTGCATGGCCAGAATTGTTCATCCCCTTTAAAAAAAATTGTTTTGAAACATTCAAATTCATCTTTTTTTCAACTTTTTGGTAAAGGGATTAGCAATTTCAATAGGTTCAAAGGCTTCTGCAGGTGATTTCAATCAAAAGGGACTAGTTTCTCACACTTTGACACTTTCGAGACAATTTCAACGCTTTGGTTCAACCGAAAAAGGGTCATCGGCAATCTTATACTCAAATGAACCAATGAACCAATGAACCATTAAACCTTGAACCATTTTGGTTCAATAGTTTAATAGGTTCAAAAACCTAATGGTTCAATGTGTTTGGTTCAAAAGACCCAAGGCTAAGCCCAATAAAGAGAATGAACCGATTGAACTTTGAACCAAAAGAGTTCAAAGGTTCAAAGGTTGAAGCAATTCAATGGTGGCCTCAGTCAAAGAAAGAAGCAGTTAATAGTTGGTTCAAACAATTGGTTTAATATACATGTTCAATCAATAGGTTCAAAAAAAATCTTGCAAAATCTGCCATGTGTCCCATTGAAACTCTATGGAGTGCGATAAGTGTTAGTGTCCACATCTCCAACCTTTTCATAAGCTACAAGGCTTCTTTAGATAAGTTTCTTAGAGTCTCATAGATGGTGACAAGTGGAAACTAAAGAAGGCCCCAATGTATTCATTTGAGAGTAGTGGAACGTGCCACGTGTCCCCTCCAAAACTCAATAGAAGTTGACAAGTGTCATTATCTATGGCTTCTTTCTTCTAATCTTTATTTTCATTAAAGACCATGGTGGGCCTTGGGTAAGTCTCATAAGTGAGTGAAACATGCCACGTGTCATCATATGAGATGGTCTAAATAAATCCTTTTGATCTCCATAGTCTCGCTACAACTTAGTGGAAGATGTCACTTGTCATCATCTACATGATTCCCAAAAAACACTGAAAGCTACCGCATATCCCTTGTGGGTCAAAGTGAAACATGCAAAGTGTCTGCATCTGTATGAATAAAAAGTGTATTCAGACCATGCCATGTGTCCCTTATAGAGATCAATGGAGGCTAACAAGTGTCATCATCTGTGAGAGCTTGACTGAGCCCCAAACATTTCTATGATGTTGCAAAGGCCTGAGGAGGCAGATGCTACCAAGTGTCAATAGTGGAAGATGACACATGTCCTCACCTATTCCTATGGAAGATGACATGTGACACTTGTTTAAAGTGCAGAAGGAACCATGTGTCAAAGGAGGGGGCACGCATAATACAAAGGCACATATAGAGCCAAGGAAAGGTTTCCTTTAGATGAATTATCTGAAGGAATTCCTTCAGACATTTTGTCTAAAGGAAATGAAGGGACGATAACTCACTAGAGAGAGAAAGCTGGAAGGCCACTTAGAAGAACCTAAAGGGAAAGTTCCCTTTAGGAAAGGTTTGAGAATCAAATAGTAGCAGATGTTGCCAGGTGTCACAAGCTAAGACATGATTTTGAATAAAGCCTCAAAGCACAGAACTCACCACGTGTCCTGACCCAGTGTAGTGGATGATGCCATGTGTCTACATCTATGTCACAGTAGGAAGCAGCCATGGTGAGTGGGAAAGACATGAGAGAGTTACTAGGAAGAATGATGGGCTTGTAAACATCAAATTTGTCTCAATGAAGTGTCTGTTGATTTTATCAGACTTAGAGTGCAGACTTGAATGCATTTATAAGACTCTAAGGACAAGACCAAAATAAGGAAGAGATAGAGAGGGAAACTCAGTAGGAGTTATTACCAGTAGGTGAAGTAGTTCATTAGGTAGATATTTCGAGTCTACTAACATTGAAAGAGCCATCTGCTTTCCCCCTTGGAGGTAAAGGTAGAATATATAGTTGCATGACTATGAAGGTGAATGAATGAGTGATTCAAGCTAAGGAGGAGGTACTCAAGATGAATCAACATGCCACAGTTAAGGTAGCTACCCTAATCCAACATGACCCTTCTTGAAAAAAACCAAGAATGCATCTAAGGCATTGAATGCATTGAATAGGTCACTTTATTGGAAGAAAGTGCCAAGTTTCCCTCAGGCCTCTATATATTGTAATCTCTTGTCTCATTTGTAATGAGATCTTCCCCTTACTGAAAGTGAAAATCTACCCAAATTGAAAGGCATTACTGAGACTTTGAGATCATATTGTAATTCATATTATTTTATATGAATGAGAAAACAAGTTACTTGTAGGCTTTGTGTTGTTATAGCTTGTGTTATCTTAGGAGATTTTTCGTATGTCTATTCCCTAGGAGCTTTCTTGTCCATTTGATTTAACAAGCAGAAATAATGGAGGTGATCAGGAAGGTGTCTTAAAGGCCAACTATGGGATGACATTGTGCCCCCATAAGTACCTTCAGTGTGTTGGCATTTTCCTTTCCTATGTAAAGAACCTTGGGATGATGTGGTGCCCCCATTTTTCTTCATTTTTCTCTCTCGAGTTACTGGTCACTCAATACCCCCATTACCGGTTACTTGCTACCTAAAAGATTCCTACTACCTATTGAAGAACACTTCTGAAAGAAGAGAAGTGTCTTCTGTCATTGCACCAGGACTTTTACTATTTAGGAAGGAATTTGGATTTTGTCTAAAAGTTGCTTCTGAAAGAAGAGAAGTATCTTTCCCATCACCTAGGATTTCTTCCTTGTTTATCAGCATCATCTCTAAAAAAAGAGATATGGATGGTTTATCCTACCCCTGTGTCTTACTTTTTGATTATATATATAGTATATAGCCACTGTACATTTAATAGGGAACCTCCCCTTGATGAGATGAGAGATTTGACCCCTTCTAATGTAGTAAACCCACACATCTAGATGACCAATATCCCTATGTTGTGGTGATAGGAATTATTTTAAATGCCAGTTAGCTGGTCGACAAAATATTCACCCAACAAATTGAAATCATCCATAACATTTTTTTGACTAGATACCAATTATCTACTCATTCTAGGTATTACTATGTGTAAGGTATCTAGAATTATGACTATCTAGTTTATGGGCTATATCTGATGATTCATCTCTTGATTGCTTTGGGGATGATTATTTGTTCCTTGATAATTTGGCCTTTGCCTTTATTGGTAGTGATTATAGGTAAGATTTTGGGGATTATCTTGTTGCCTCTTGAGATTGATGATCTCATTGGAAAAAATCCCCAAAATTATCTTCATATCATTCATCTCGATAATCATGAAAGATTTGGACAGGATGTTCATCTAAGTGGATGCATACACATACATAGAAATAAGTGGGGTCCCTGAAGTGCTTGGCATTTCTCCTTGCAATGAAATTGATATTTTAGGGAAGATTGGAATCAATGGACAAAGAGGGATCCTTCCTACATCTATTAAGTTATTTTCCACCCTTACTATGATCTCATATCCATCTGGAAACATCTATCCTCCAAGTGATTGATTCATGATCATGATGTCTGAATTGAGAGATTTTAGATAGAAGACTATGGCCATACCTATGGGAGGTTGAACCATTTATGGGATACTTTACTAGGTTTTCTTGAATCTAGTATTGAAATCTACCATAGCCTCTTGCAGACCCCTATTTATGGTTATCAACTATTGCAAGAGAGAAGATCGGTCTACCTTTTCATTAAATTTCTCAAAGAGACTGTCACCTAGGTCATCTTAGGTGGTAATGGAGTTGGTAGGCAAAGATATATACTAATCAAGGGTGGATCTTTTGAAAGAAGTAGCCAATAGCCTTAGGGATACATTTTGTGAGTTGATGTAGTGTATTGTGTTAATATTCCCAATGTCTTGAAGGTGTTCTATTGTAGTCTTGAAGTCTTCTCTTGAGAAATTGGGGAGTGATTTAAAATCATTTGAGGGTATAGGATCCCATTGAGCTAGAGGTGTTGGTGGGAAAATTGGGTTACCACTATCTCATGACACAAAATTTATTAGGGATACTAGTTACACCATTCATTATAGCTATTGTTGCACAATGGAGGATCCTAGAGTTCTTTGACAAGTAGGAACACCCAAGGGTGATACTAACAAGTTTGGGTTGCTAGTGGTTTTTAACCTTGTTATGGGACTTGGATTATAAACCCTCTCTTCATGAATGATAAATCTTAATTTTAATTAGGTGATTATGGATTTGGGTGCCACCAGGCATGCCAAAAAAAATTATAACTGTTGACACCTAAAATCTTCACCCTAGGATAATCAACCAATCTATGTGAATTTTCATAGGTGTGGGATCAATTGTGCCCTATGAAATAACCTCTGGGGTTTTAAAAGCTAGATATTCAATATATTCCCTATAAAAGGGGAAAGAAAAGGTAAATAAGGGGAGCGTAAAGGGAAAAAATTCAAACAATAGACCTAATCTAAGGCAATGCACTAGAAATTTTGGAATATAGACAGAGATAGGGTAAAATGTTATAGATTTTAATGAAAACTATAGATCATAAAGGAGAATTTAGCATTAATTAGGATCCACAACATATTAAAATCCATAATACAAAAAATAGCATACAACTCTAAATTAATAGAGACAGTTTCTAACTTGAGTGACAAAAAAAATCACATTCTCTTTATATTGGATAGGGAAATGAATATAAAAGGCCACTAATGGCACATACAAAACATCCACTAACATCCATAAGATGCATCTATTAAATTCTTGAATAGGAAATTCTATCTACTATTATCATAATCCTTTCATGGCTATAAAAAATAAGAAAAAGTACATCCTCCTTTCCCCCATGGGAAAAATTAGATATATAGGTGAGAATGCCATCTCCCATGGTGATTTAGAGATTTCCCCATTTATGATCATGATGCCCCATAACTAAAATAGGTTCTAGCCCATAAGTGTAACTAATTCTTTTCATCTTGAAAATGATGTGATTTCCCATTATATTATAAACCACTCATGCTTTGGATAGGTGTGGTTGTGTTACATGTCAGCCTTCAGTGTTTTTACCTATGTTGTACTTAATTACCTTCATTATATGTCATTTTTTTATGATTAATAGATTGGCCCTTTTCCACAAATAGGATCAAGGGTGACTCATCAATGAGTTAAAATGCATCCCCAAGAGATAAAAATGCTTTCTATTCTTTTGGTAAGCATTATAGCACCACATATCGAGTAAGCATTCCTTTCTAAGGATAACAAATCTTCGAGCCAAATGAGCACTGACCTACCATGTGGTAGAGGTAGAACAAAGCATCTATGTATTCCATTTGAAAGTATCCCCATAAGGGTCAAACTCTAGGCAAGGCCTTAAAATGCTTCAAAATTTCTACCAAAAAGAATGGACCCACCCCTATCCAATGGTACATCTTTAGCTCTCTAACAATTTTGACACCTTGGATGAGCACATAGATGAAATGTATCAAGATTAAGGTTTATCTCATTGATGGGTATGGCCCACTCCATTTTGTGGTACCATCAAGAACTCATCATAAAAATAAAAGGTACCTTGGATGAAAAAAGAGAGACACGTGCCAAGCTAACACTTCTCTTCCCTAGGGATGAAAACTCTTCAAGCCAAATGAGCACTGACTTGTCATATGGTATAGGTAGACCAAATTGAATACATAGAAAAAATCTTGAAAAGGGGTCAAAGGGAAGAAAGGGGAGAAGGAGGAACCACCATGGGAAGCGTTGAGGAACCATGATCCATTGAGTGAAACCTAAGGCCAAAAAAGGAATGCTTAAAAATATACATGTGGACCCTAATACACAATACTAGGATAAATGAAAAAATAAAAGCATACTTGAAATTACTTGTAAGGGTGAAGCAAATGAAGTTGTGTGATGTTGGGTGTGTACAGAGAGAACACACTATGAAGTGTAAATCTGTAAGAGAAAACAAAGAGCAGATCAATTCTTACTAGATACACTATGTCTGCAATAAGAATGTACAAAACTAGGTAAGAGAGAGAAGAAGAAAAATGAATGAATACATCTCACTAAGTATGCAAACCAATACAAAACATATTGTGTTATTGAGTAATATTGGGTGATATAGGATGTGTGCTAAATCAAGAGTAATATCATGAATGGAGTTGAGTGCTCAATTCCCTAGAAGTGGCTCAAGAATGTAAAGGTTATACCTTTGGCTCCATCATCACCTACTAAGTGAATCTAGGATGATCATGTGTGTGTTGATTGATCTTTGGAATCTATGTTTAATCCCTCTGAATAGGTGGTTCAAGAATACAAAGGCTAGTTAGTCCTTTAGCTCCATCATTACCTCATGAAGTTAATTTATGAATTGGTACTGGTATGAAATATGTGTCATATTATATGGCTCCTAAATCTCATGAATGCTCTATAATCTAACAATGTTGACATGGATAGCTAAATGTATATTGAAAACTAGGTCACTCTTGGCCACTCTAAAACTAGTAAACTTGAATTCTATGAAAGCCACTTAGGAACTCGAGAGCTTGGAAACTTAGGAAAGTGGAGGTTAGGCTTGTATTAAATCCACTAAAAAATGATTCCAACCACCTTTATATGGAATAAGGCACATAACTACTAAGAATGCCTAGGTAAGTTGAACTCATAAAGAAAGAAAATAAATGTTCCATGCACATTGCCCCCAATCACTAGTGTCTAAAACATGTATTCTAAAATGGAAGTTATATCAAATGTCATATCTAAAAATAGAAGTGAGAGACATCATGCCACATATGATTCCCCCTATATCTATATTATCTAAGTGAAAGTGTGTTGAAAACTACTAATTTTGAACTAGTTTGACTATGTAAAATTGTAGCTAAACCTATTTTCTACCTATTTATGGAAAATCTATATTTTTTGTTATTTGGATAGGAGTGATAGAAATGGATAGTAGCAATACTAGCACTGTAGTCCAACTTAGATGCTATTATTTTGGGCTAAATATAATGATTGTTCTAGATTTTTTATTGTCTACCTGGTCTGTTCTGACTATTTTGATGTCTAGTTACTATTTTGGGTATTCTAAAATTATTTTTTTTACCCTTAGGATATCTAATATCTATGATAAAGACCCCTATTTGTTTCCCCCTCTTCTGGGGGTAGGAATCAATGCCCCACAATGAATATCCTTAGAAGAAAGAGCCCTATAATTGTGTTATGTTATAAAATACATGATATAACAATGATAATTATTAAGATATCTCAAGATATAACATGGTTTTTATTGAGAGATTCTTAGATCAATAGGGGTATGTCTAGATAGATCTAACAATGTAATAACATGTGTAGTATACTAAACTATAATTAAAGTTTGGTTATTTATTAGTTGTTAATTGTCATGAAGGGATGAAGTATGATGTCCATCATGACATTGAAGAAACCAAGATAAATGCCTGATGTGGATCATGGCATTGCAATCAATGAGAAGCAAATAATCAACAAGGACACAATATAAGAGCAAGAATCATACAAGAGTGGCCAAGGGGATAATAAAACAAAGGACATGGGAATATTTCACTCAAATTATAAATGAAGCATACAAAGCATGTTTAAATTCCACATACACATATAATTTGAATAAGCAAGGTTGGCATGAAAGCCATAATCACATAGAAGGGTATAAACAAAGGACATTGGAAAATGTCCTAAGGCACACACATGAATAGAATTAGAGGACATTTGTATATATCCTAAGGCACATACAAAAGATAAATAGGAACTGAAAAATGCAATCACATCTAGCTATGCAAAGCAAGAAAGTAAAGCATGTAAAAACTAGAAATACAATCATATCTAACTGATCAAAAAAAGAAACAAAAGTATGTAATACATGTTAGTACAAGAATGGTTATATTTTAAGAAATACACAAGTGCTATATACTAGTGAGTGTCGATAGAGTAATTTGTATAAGCTATTGAATAATATACATCATCATGATAACTAGAGCATGTGGTGTAGAAATGACAAAACCTAGATGATGTAGTCATGTAGAAGATGCCCCTAGTGGGTATGTATATCAATGTATGTATCGATGTAGAAGTAAGATGGCCCCTAATGGGTGGAGTAAAGCAATCAAAGAGCTAGATTTCACTACACACAATCAAACAAGATCAAGTGAAGCATGGTAATGTAGATAAATTTACAAACAATAGCATAGAACAAAAAATGTAAGTCTATCATGATAATTATAAATTTAAGGCATGGATGATGTATACAATTGAGGTACTTTTGTGTTTTTTAATATTTTCATGTTTTTATATTTTGAAATATTTGAATTTTCTGGGTATTTTTGATGTATTGTATTGTTTTTGTTATTTTTGTGTTTTGAACTATGTACAATCATTCACAAGAAGACTATGTACAAGAAATTAAAGAGAAGATACATACAATCAAGCTAGGAAGGGATGATACTAACCAATGTGTCTCATGGGAGACTCCCTATCATGGTGTCCTATATCAAAGAGAGAGATCATGCATGATCATGAAACATGATCATAATGTTGAGACTGTGGCTTTGAAAGATATATATGCTATAAATGCTCTAAAATATTTGAATTATGAAGTAAGTGTGGGATCCCCCTATAACTTTGAGAAGTGGATGAAGCTGTAGGGCTTTTACAAACCCATATGGTAGTAAGAGAAGCTCTCTGAACATGTGCCCTATGAGTAGATGCGTGAGATCTAAATAATACTTCCCTAGGTGTGAACACTGTAACTAGACACTATCAAGAATATTAAAGCTATGGAGGTGTATGAACTCTTTATGCTAGTGATGGATGTCCAACTATGTCTAAATAAGAACTGGAGGAGGAACTATAATTGGTGGAAAAACTAAAACTAGTGGCTAAACTAAGACTGGTGGTTAAATTGGAACTAGTGATTGTAGGATAGAAGATGGCTCTGAAGTGGGGAGTGGTGACTCATATAGAACTCCACCAATTATAAAAACTTTATTAGCATGAATTAACATTATGCCTCTATGAATTGTAGAGGGTACTACTTGAATTTTCTAAATCCATGGTCAACCAAGTAACATATCAAAAAAATTGGCACTGGCAATGATAGTGAATGTTGTGGCCACATGTGCTGGACTAACCTATAGAGGAAGAAAAATATCACCTAATGAAATCTATATGTGCCCACTGAATCCAATGATAATTTTGCTTGTTAGATTAATATCCTACTCTAAAATAAACTAAATGCTACAATAATGTCATAGTGCACATGTTGAAACTAGATCCATCATCTATGAGAACACTATGAATAGGATTATTATGAATGTATGATAAGATAAAGAGTGCATGAGAATCTGAATCATCCTTAATGATATCCTTCTCTAAAAATGAGATGGAAGGTCTAGCTAAAACTCTAGAAGTGTATACACCAATCATGTTACTCAAAAGATGTGTCTCAATTAAAGGTGACCTATATGTAGATGGTGGTGGATGTGCATGATATGCATGGTGGACACCTGATGTATCCCATATTTCTTATTTGTAATGTTATGGAAAAGGATCAAAGAATATTTTCAATGCTTTATCTTATGTTTGCTTTGCCTAAGGAGGCTTAACTAAAGTGCCAAGATCAATATGATTACCATCTATTAAATCATGTATCTTGTGTCTCAAAATGATACATCTATTTGTTTATGGCATAGTGCCTTATGAAACTCATAAAATGCATGTTGATCATATCCATATGGAAGAGGTTTAATTGGGTCAACTTCCCATATAGGATGGAGAAACATGATGTTACATTATAATAGCTATTGTAGAACTATGGCCAGAGAAACTAATAGATTGGTAAAGGTACACCAAGGAGGTGCTGATAAAACCACTTGTTGAGGAAACTTTGAAGTTACATTAACTATTTTTTATTTTGAATCTTGTTATCATTGACTTTACCTTTATATGGGACTTTGTTGTAACTCTTGTTTGTTATTTCTGAGATACTTGTGTACTTGAGTTTGCCCATTGAAATTAGTTTGACTTCTCTTTCCTTTAGTGTGTGACATAATTCAGTGAAGGAAGAGAATCTTTTGAACATGATTGATTCATGCAAAGATGATAAGAGACTCTATTTAAAGAGATCTTGTAACTCTTGATCAACCATGGGGCTAGTCATCTTAGCTAATATAGTATTATATCAAAGAACATAATCTATGAGATGTTTATTTGACCATTCTTTCTATTGTGCAACTTGGTCATATGAAACCTCATCACCAATGTTGATGCTAAAATGATCTAGGAACATGTTGGCCAAAGGATTAAATACATTGACCAACCAATTTGATAGACTATAGAACCATTGTAAAGCATAATCCTTTAGGATCTATGGAAATAGTTTGGTAATTATCTAGTCATTGGTACATATTCTAAGAATGCTATGTGAAAATATCTCAAATGTCTCTCTGAATCACCTTGCCATCATATAGAGTAAGCTTTGGTTGAGCAAAACCTTGTGGTAAGGGTGTAGAAGCCATGTGATGTGTCAATGGTGTATGTAATAGATCAAAGGAATTCAAAGCCTATGTAGGTTTATAGGTACCTCGATCAAGGTGTATCACCTTGAATTTAAAATATCTAATCTCTTATACAAGAATTGCTACATCAGGAGACAAAGATGTACTAGTTGTAGCTGATGGCATAGAGGTAGGTTGGGCTAATATAGGGGGTTGTTGAGACATAGTTTCCCCTATAATTTCACTTATAATTGGTTTTTTTTGTGGTTTGAGAAGACTCAACTTATTTATCATTTTTGATTTACATGATATATTGTAAAATAAGAGTAAGATCTCGGGGCTGGTTCTAGAGTTTTTCTTGAAAATTTTGAAGGATCAAATCTTTGTTGAAGACAACTTCATTATCAATAATTGATGGAAGTGGATTAGTAGTATAATGTGGTGGAGCATGAACATTGATGTTTACATCATTTTTATTTTCATACTACTCATTATCAGAGTTATTTTTATTAAAATTAGTGTAATTTGGATGTGTAGAATCTATAATAGGAACCTAAGCTAGTTGTTTATCCCTAGTGTATGGTCGAGATGTAAGAATCTAGGTGAATTTAGGAGGATTGCCACTAAGCCTTGTACTTCATCTTAAAGGAAGAGATGCAACAAACTTAGGTGGCATAAGTAAAATAACTTGGAGAATGGTAAAAAAGATTAAATGGATATAATCTAAACAAGGCATTGGAATATACATAGAAAGGATACGAAGTTTACACACATGTAAGGTGATACCGCAAGAAGAAATAATAACTAATATATACAACTAGGGTTTGAAAAATAATTATTTTGAAAATACTATGAATTTTTTAAATTTAAATTGAATTTCTACATGAAATATGCAAGTGAAAAATCTGAGATATATTGGTAAATTTGTGATTTAAGGAGACCTAGAAGATGCAACTAGTGTTTTTGGAAAATAAAATTTCTAGAAATTAATTTTGATTTTTGATTTTTGATGTGGATTTATAATTTTAATATGCTATTAAAAATCATAAAAATATGGGAAAATTAATGTAAAAATATTGGGACCTAGTATGGGCAACTAGGGTTTGAAAGAAAAATATCTTAAAATTATTACACAATTTTAAAATTTAATGCTAATTTATGATTTTAATATGTAGCTAAATCATAAAAATATAGGAAAAAATAGAAAATAATTTACACTAGGGTTTTTAGGGTTTTTGTGTGTAAATGAAGTAATTTGGGTTTACCAAATGTTTTAACAATTTTGGGAATATTGGGGTTTTATTCCTAATTTAGTTAAAGGTCTAGAATAGGAAATCAATGAATAAATATACAATAAATAAGTTACTAATTTGTGAAATTTTATTACAATTCAAACTTTCTAAAAATAGTAATTATAGGGAAGATAACAAAACTTAGCTGGAAACTGACTGATTCAACTAAGACAAAGGATGGAATTTACTATGTAGGCTTGGGACACTGTCGCAAACTAAGATTTGAATTTCATTTCATGATTGGATAGGAGTACCATAATTGGATAGGAGTGGCACTAGTACTATATTCTACCTTTATTGCTATTGTCTTAAGGATCTGAGTTTTCAGTGTTTTATTTGGCAAGTTTGTGTGACCCTATCTATGAAGTTTCAATAGCTGAAAGTATTTATAGCTCCCTATAGAGTGGATTGTGTCCTCAAACCCTATCTTCCATTGTGTCTTGATCAATTTTGAGAGAGAAAGGGGGGTTAGTGTGTTTAAGATTCACTAGACGTGGATCCACACCTCTTGTGTGGGCATGTTACCTACATACCAATACTTTGAAGATGGATCAATTCATATGTAATTCTCTCACTTTATGTGATTTGTGAAATTGTGTATATGAAGATGTAGAAGCTAAACTGAAGGTATTTGAGATGATTAGGGACTAGTGTAAGGATTTTAATGGGCTTATAAGTGTGTTGGATAGATGTATTTAGAGAATAGGGAATATTGCTTGAGTGGTCTTGCTTGTACTCTTGCTTAATTAGTGATAGTTTCCAACCCTTTCAAAATGATCTTTGAATGGGTTTTTATAGGGATCTATTAGTCATGAGTTAGATGTGTTCATGTTAAGATGACAAGGAGAAGTATGGATAACTAGAGAGAATTGATTGTTAGGGATATAAATAGACTTGTACAATAGCACTAAAAGCAAATAGGATGGCACCAATGCTATAATCCTAGTGTGGTGTTATTGTTCTAAGTAGACATGACCTGGGGGGATAGATATCTCATAAAAATGGGAGTATGGCTTAGTTGGTATCAAGTTTGGAAGGCTATGGATGATTGGGAATAAATGAAAATAAGTCTATGAGGGTCATGAGATCAAGTAAGAAGGACCTATGGGTTGGGTGTCATTAGTCATGATCAAGTTACTAATTTTTGCATTTTATATGACTACACCCATCATGGCCAAGCTAGATCCCAATGTTGAACCCATAAAGGACACCAAAAATAGAAGCACAACCACTAGACCTATCAAAGTTAACCCCTCTAGACTAGGCCAAGGAATTAGGAGCATCAACTTCTAATAGGCTAGACTTGAATATAACCAATCTGCCCACTATGATCTCACTTTTTGATAAGACTACTAGCTCTGTGTAAAGGGTGAGGAAAATAAAGATAGTAGAAAACATTAGGTGGAGATTAATTTTGGAAGAAATAGAAGATGTCTACTCTTTTTCAAAGAGAAAAGATATAAAGATGGGTCAATCCCCTTTCATTAAGGATGTTAAGTCATATATGCAAACACACATTAGAGAATTAATAGCCATTCATGAGCTCACTGAGCATGCATTAAAATAGCTAGAGTAAGAACTGGAGGCCCTCAGGGAAAAATAACAAGTAATCCACATTCCTTAAAAAATTGAACAAGATGTCCAGAATGTAGCATTAAGGTTATATGAGAAATTAGATGTTATTAATTCTTTGAGGGTAGAATTGCCCCCCCCCAAGCAACTACAATAACTAAATTATTTAAGTCTCTAAAGGAAGATGAGACTAAGCTAGTTTTTTTGGTTATGTATACCCCTAATAAGTCTTTCATCCATTTGAATTTGATGTCATCCCTAGAGGTAGAAAATGCATTGAATGTAGTGATCATCATGACCCAATAATCCCAAGAATATATAACTTCTACTAATGCTTTGGTCATGAAGATAACTAAACATGAGAAGCAAGAAGTGGATATTTTTAATGAACTAGTGTTGACACATGCATGGGATTACATAGGGAGTTTAGTGGTGAGATCTATTTTTGACCGAATGTTGTAGCAAGCCTCAACTTATTTCTAATAGAGTTTGTAAGGACTAACTTTAGAAGACATCGAGGCTAAGTTATGTTCAATGAGGAAGAATGCCACTGAAGTAGAAATATTTTAAGTAGGTTTTAGATCCATTAAATTTGATCATTCAAGGTTTATGACACAAGTGAACAAGGTGAATATACTATCTCTTCTTGAAATGGGCATAATAAGGGCACAACATGCTAGTGGATACAAACACTATCAGGAGATAAAGGCCAAGAAGAATTATAGTTTGGCTTCACTTACCAGTTCAATAAGTGTGTCAGCTTCAATTTCCACTTTAGATTTAGCTACCACTTTAGTTCCAACCATGAAAACAAGAAGTGTCATTCATTCATTGATCAAGCCTTAGTTAAAGGCTATTTTTATACAATTTTTCATGTATTATTTATTAAAGATAATCATGATTATTTAAGCTTCATTACCTTCATGTTATAATTAAATGGATTTTTTTCCAACATGCACACATTACATGACTATCGTAACCTATAAGTTATAACATCCAATTTTTCAAAGTAGAAATGGGCTTAGGTTGTATTTGTTTTCATGCAATCCAAAGTTTTAATACACTTAGATGATGAGGTGACCCCTTACCCAAGTATTTAAATTTATATAAAACCCTCTTTCAAAGGGTTGGAGTTTTGATCCATACAGGAAGAAATCAATTCATTGATTTTCATGCAACTATGTTTGTTCTCTCTTCTTCCTTTTTTATGTTATTGAGATTTTAACTTCTTTGTCTATATCAATTTAGTAATTTTGAAGTCTGTAAATGCAATGGATAATCTTAGTTGATATAATTGATGTATGATGATGTTAGATGTAAAATAGCTATTGAATATTAGTAAATTTCATTGATTTAAGAAATTATTTTAGATTGCATTGATATTATAAGGAGTTTAGGAGTATTCCATTTTGATATAGTCTTCTATGCATGTGACGTAACTAATCTAGATAACATCTTAGTATAAGCTACAACCCCTATACTAAGGGTGTATGACAACAAATCTAAAGAGAATAACCTTCAATTGATACCATCAAGTTCCCTATACCTATTTCCCTAGACTACTTAATTATGCTTGTTTGTGAGTGTGCAATATCTACAAAGGTCAAACATTGGTCTTGGAGATACTCATCCACTAAAGAAACAACCTTGGGAATGACCTTTTAAGAACACATAACCTTCTTTTATGCCTTACCTTTCCCTCATTTTGAGTTTTATTTTGAGATCAACCCACCATAGAGTAATTATCCACCCATCCAACTCACTTACTATTTGATTTATTTTAGATTTCACACATACATCCATAAACTTGGTTAAACAACCCAAAAGTTCATCCTACTATTCCACCAACTAGTTATTTTAATCGCATACCTACAATTCATGCCTTAGAGTGGAAATTTATTTCCAAAGAGATATTAAAATGTTATATGCTACCTTATTCAAGTTATGTGGTGTGCATGAAACCCACATCAACAAAAACAAAAGCTAGCACTAGAAAGGGGACACATTTGTGTGTTTTCTCAATAGTAAAGGTTAGTCACTATGTAGAGTTACACTAGAGACACTTGGGAGAGTAACAATGTCTAGGGCCCAAGCTAGCCTTTTGGTTTCAAATTTATCAAATCATAGGAGGCCTAGAATAGTACCAATAATCCCTAAAGTGAATTGAGCTAGGGCACCTTCCCCAGTAAGAAACATCTAGCTCATCAATTGTCTTATGTCTCATCCTTGATTGGTCAGATCTTCTATTGCCATTCCTTGATATCAATATAATTTATCAAAGAATCAAGGGATATACTTACCTACATTTTCTATCTCAAGTGGGAGGATGATAGAATAGCATATTAAATATTTCAAGTTTGATATGATATTAATAAATGTCATAGATGAGGATGTTGCATGTAGATTTTTCCTATTCACTCTACATGATTCTATTTATGATTGGTGTCTTAACTTGCATGATAATTACATCACATCATGGAATGCATGTAAAATTACTTTTCTTGTGCAATTTGGGCAAGTTACTAATCTAAGTTTGGTGTATCAACATTTCACTAGCATGAAGAGGCATCATAATAAGTCAATTAGAGCCTTTAATGCAAGATTTTATAATATCTACGCTTGGCTAAACATGACATACAAACCATAAGTAGATATAGCACTCAAGATGTATAAGAATGCTTTGGATCCTATCACTATAGTATTTTTTAGGAGAGATACTAATTCCAATACTTTAGCCTTGGAATATGAATAATCTATCAACATTGATAAGTATCTCAATACTTAGCTCAATCCTTAGACATTAGGGGGCCAAGCATTCAATAATGGTTTCCCATATTTGAATCTAATAATGCATGCTAATCTGAATGTCCCTACATTCAACCAAAATTAGTTGTACACTTTGCCTCACATAACACAATAAGTTAAAAATTAAAATTATGATTTCTTAAATAATTAGGCATAAAGGAATGGCCATCAATAAAACCAAAAAAATCAACATCTCACTCACTCCAACATAGTAGTTTATCAGGGTATAGACTCCACCAAAGTTGCATTGGATTCTATACAAATAATTGTCAAAAAATTGAGCAATGGCTTTATGAGTATATAGAAAATGATGGGTAATACCACCAATCAAAACTATAACCATAATTATGGCTTTTCAAGATATAACAGGCCTTTCAATATATCCACCAATAATGCAAAACAACAATATTCCACTAAGTTACCAAAAATCAATATTATGTAGACAATTTTGTCTAATTGGTGTAGAGTTCATAACACATCACACGATGGGGAATTGGACTATGTGGAGTTCTATGCATCCTCTAAAATTTTCCAAAGGGAAATGGTTAGATAGGATTAAATGATGAATTCCCTAGATCTCCCTCATGAATTTGGCACCCCCAAGTGAAGCTATGGTCTTTAAAACTTATGATTTTCTCTTCCTTAGTGAATATGATAATGTTTTAGAGGATAACTCTAATGAATTTCAAGAATTTTAATATTTATATAGGAAAAACTAAAATTTGAGAAACCGATAGCCCCTCACCACTTCTACCCCTCCTAATCATACAGTTAATCCCCTAAATCCCAAAGGTGATAATAATCCTTCTCCCCTAAAATTTAATGATCAACCTCATCATAGAGAAGAACATATCAAGGAAGGATATAATATCATTAAGGATATAAAAAATATCAAGGCTAATATTACTCTCCATGAACTGTCACAAATCATAGAATAAAAGGATCTCTTATAGAAGTCTATCATAGGGAAATATATTATAGAAGAGACCAAAAAAGTCAACACAAATGTCATATACAAAAGAAATCCTAAGGTTCCCCCTTTCTTGCTAACCATTCAAACATTTACCAAGAATATACACAATTGTTTGGTGGATTCCAAAGCTTCAACTACTGTGATGCCAACCTCCATTTGACAAAAGCTTGGTTTGACCTCAAATCCATCCAAGAGGACTATTTCACAACTAGATAAAATAGTAGTACCTATGGTATAGGATAACTTAATGATGTCTAAATCCTTGTTGCATCAGAACCTCACATAAGATGACTATCGACATACAAGTAGTAGATATCCCTAAAGGTTATGGGCTACTATTGAGCAGATATTGGTCAAAGACACTCAATGGATATCTTTTCATATACTTATCTAATATTTGGCTACCATTGAGAAGCATTGCCAAACAAATTAGAATTGATTAGGATTTAAGGATGAAGCACCTTATTAAAGAGTACAACATTGCTAATGAAGAAGTAAGTTACAAATCTTGTAGTCTTAGAATTTATACATTTAATACAAAGCATGAAATATAAGAATTATAGGGCCCTTCCCAATTATGGACCCTCTATTTATATGGATTAATATCCAAGAAAGGATCAGGTGTTGGTATTGAATTAGTCAATCTATAAGGGAAGAAGCACTTAGTGGCATATATGCTCCAATTCTTGTGAACCAATAATAGAGCAGAGTACAAAGCCTTGATTTTGGGATTAAAATTTGCTCTCAATAATGACATCAAGGAAATATTTGTATATGGAGACTCAAAACTAGTGATCAACTAGGTCAAAAATAAGTATCAATGTAAATTTTCATATTTAAAGAGATATAAACACTGAGCTTGGGATTTAATCAATTTATTTGAGGATTTCAACATAGTGGCCATTGTAAGGGAATAAAAACAAGCTTCTATCTCACTAGATGCTTTAGAAATGAATTTGGCACCCCTATAGGAGTTAAAAGTATAGAATTTATCCATCAATTTGGTACCTTATCCATATATACCAGATAATATTGTTATTTTTCAAGTGTTTGATTATGATCAGCAGATCTTCTAGTTATTGACCAATTTAGGATAGTTCGAGTCCCAAATCATTGATGATGAGGAAATAATACATCTGTGCCATGAAGAATTAGATGAATATAATGTCATCCAATTGAATTAAAATCACCTCTAATTGGGTATGGTTGCCTTGGAAATAGCCTTTTATATGTATCCTCAAGAACAACAACAAAGTCATCTCAAGGTTAATAAGTCTGAGTTCAGCTCAAAGGATTTAGGTAATGAAGGAAATACACATCTTATCAATATTGGTTTAAGTTGCACTCCATAAGAGAGAAAAAGGGTCAAAGACTTGACCATTATGTATAAATATGTGATTTCATGGACATATGATGATTTAAGGATCTTTAATCCTAGGGTCATCACCCATATAATTCCACTCAAGCTAGATCATAAGCCATTTAGGTAGAGACAAAGAATGGTTAATACTATTATAGAACCATTGATCCAAAAGGAAGTAGAGAAGATGTTAAGTATAAGGATAGTTTTTCCTATTAGGCATTCAACTTGAGTGGATAATCAAGTTCCTGTTAGGAAAAATAATGGTGAAATTAGGCTATGTGTCAAGTTCAGAAACCTTAACAAATCTTTTAAGAAAGATAACTATACTTTTCCATCATTGGATGAGGTCATCTAGATAGTGACCAGTTTTGGAATGATGTCTTTTTTAGATGGATTTTAAGAATATAATCAAGTATTGGTAAAATTAGAGGATAGATGAAAATTATATTTACCATAAAATGTGTAACTTATGCATACAAGAGAATGTCATTTGTCTTGATCAATGTAAAGTCTACTTTTAAAGAGCCACAGATCATGTATTTCAAGGATTAATAGGTAAATTCATAATCATATACATGGACGACCTTACTATTTTCTCAAAAAATAGAGATGATCACATAGACAATCTTCATTCCATCTTTGAAAGATGTAAAAAGTTTGGTATCTCACTGAACCCCAAAAAGAGCATATTTGACATTATTGAAAGAAATTTGTTGGGCCACATTATCACCAAAGGTGGGATCACCATTGACCCATACAAAATCTAGGTAATTTCTAAAATAATATTCCAAAATAGAAAAAATGAGTTTAAGTCCTTTGGTAATATTAATTTTGTAAGAAAATTTATATTAAGATTTGTAGAAATTGTCAGACCTCTGAATATAATGATTAAAAAAGATGCCAAAGTGAAATGGACACCTGAAGCCAACAAGTCTTTCCAAGACATAAAAAATACTATATCATAGGCCCTAGTATTGGTAAGCCCATATTTCACTTAGGACTTGTTCTTGTACTTGTTTGCTTCAGAACATACAATCGCTAATGTACTCATAAAAAAAGGAGGAGAGTAAAAATCCCATCATTTTCATAAACACAAACTTAAAGGATGAAGAGCTTAAATATTCCCTGATTAACAAGTAGATCTTTGGCCTTATAAAAGTGGTAAAGAAGTTCTGACACTACATTTTTTAGAACAAGACCATTGCTATTATCCCATAACCTATTGTCAAGATTACATTAGGACATAATGAGTTGGGAGAGCATAGGGGAAAATATATGGTGAAATTTCAAGAGTTTGATATTGAGATTAAACTTGTCAAGGTCAGTAGAGGACAAGGTATTATTCACTTTATAACTAAACCAGACCTACACATCATCATTAAATAAGTCTGCCAAACCTATTTTTCCCAAAAAAAATTGTATTCAGATATCATTCAATTCCTACTCACTGGAACATGTCCCCAGGAACTCAAAAGAGAGAAAAAGAGAGATTTGAGGCTCAAATATACTCATTATATGATCAAGAATGGAATCCTATACAAGATGAACTATTAAGGCATCTATTTGAGATGTGTATCATGTGAAGAAGCCTAGGAGATTCTATAAAAATTACATCAAAAGATTGGTAGTGGCCATCTATCTAGAAATATTAAAGGCCATATAATCTTTAGATTAGGATATTATTTGGAAACAATCTTCAAGGATGCTCACTCCCATGTAAGGACATGTCATGAATGCCAGATTTTGGCAAAAAGAAAAGTGCACAGAATAATTCCACTACAACTTGTGATCAAAGGTAAGTTGTTTTCCCAATGGGGATTATATTTCATTGGTGTCATCAATCTAAACTCTTGAGATATGCATAATTTTTTTCTAACCATCGTAAATTACTGCACTAGGTGGACTGAAGTCATAGCCATCAAGAATTCAAGGGCATAAGATGTGATCAATTTCCTCAAAGAGCATATCATAACTAGTTTCAGTACTTCTATTTCTTTGGTTTGTGACAATGGGCAAACATTTCAATCAACTAAATCTATATAATGGGCCAATGATAATGAGATCACCATTATATCATCCTCTAATCACTACCCCCAAGGAAATAGGTCGGCTGAATCAACCAATAAAAATATCATTCATGCTATCAAGAAATTTGATGTGGATAAACCCATAAAATGGTATCTCTTATCAAAATATGCACTCTAGGCAGATCAAACTTGGTACAATTAGCCCTTAAAGCCTTACCATATTTTCTAGTCTATGGAAGATAATTAGTATTCCAAATCATGCTTAATATACCAACATATCATTTCATGTAGGAATACATGGAACCCAATGAGAGGATGAATTTTAAATTGATAGATATCATATAAATGGAAGATTATAAGAATAAAACCCTATATAACTTTAGTAGGCATCATGATATCATCAAAAGATAGTTTGATAAGAAAGAAAAATTTAAAGCATTCATGATTTCTGACTTGGTTCTCCTATGGGATAAAATCCATGAAAAGAAAGGACAACATGAAAAGTTCACCCTACTATAGACATGACCCTATTAGATCTTTGAGATCTTGGGTAATAATGATTTCCACTTGAAGGACCTCCAAGGTAATGAACTGACATACCTAATCAATAAATAGTATTTGAAGCATTACTTCATGGTTTCTCCTTTGAGAGATGTCTCTAAGAGTTCTATTAGAGGCAGGGGTCGATTATATTTTATTTATTAGTTATTTTACTACTTTTAGTCATTTGTTTTCATTAGAATAATCTACACTTTCTAGACTAGTCATTCTTATTTTTTGCATTTTTGCTTTGCTTAGTCTAGTTTATTGTTTGTTTTAACTAGTTCCCCACTTTCTAGTGTAGCTCTCCTTTTCATTTCATGGAAATATGATTGATCACTCCTAGTATAACCAAAAAACAACCTATGTGAGTGTTATACAGAATATGTGCTTTAAATTCAACTTAAATCAATGGGTGTTACACCTTATACATCATAATTCTTAGTCTAGGAAAGCAATGAGAGAGTTAACCATGATAATTTTATGAAGTGAATAGTTTCACCATGTATATAAAATATACTCCCATATATCCATACAAATTTAGAAATATTTTCTTATCTCTTTGGATCAAATTCACACTAAATTCTAATACTTGTTTGAGGTAATAACCATTGCTATGAGCGAAGTTGATAGGGACATTTTGATGAACCAAATCTTACCAACACTAGCTCCTGATGGTCACCTTCTCCTTTATACTATTTTAAAAAACAAAAAAGGAAAATAATCTAAAAGTCTTAAATAAAATTAAAAGGGATTAAAAGCCTACATGATGAAATAAGATCAATGTATGACACATCATTAAAAAGTGTGATGGAAGGGAGGAAGGGTGATCAAAGGTATCTCTATTGGGGATATGGATGCTTGGCTGGTAGTGAAGCAATGCCTAAGCTCCCCAATGTTTTTTGACTTAATGACCAATTAGAATGAAACCTACAACTCATCCCATGTCTTTTCTAAAATCCTTTTATAAGGAGTAAAACATATCACTTTGACACACACTAGTCCAAGGTATAGGTAAAGTATGTTTTATGAAGTTACCAAGAGTCTCTTTCATATTTCTTATCTAGTCATTTATTTTATACCATGGCTCATGGTTGATATTATAATTGCAAAACCATGTATTATAAGTTCTTAAAAACTTAAGAGTATTGTCTCTTGTAATTCACCATTTATTGTATTCAACACACCCCACCTTAGATTTTTGATGGACAAGTGGGGACCCCTTTATTTTAAGAAGGTTTTTTAATTATAGGGTTGTACATGCATGTTTAACATATATTATCATCTATGTAAATTTTCGAAATTTTGGCATTAAATTACCTTTGTGACATCTATTTTTAGTTTTTAACCCATTTTTTTCATTTTTTAACCCATTTTTTCATTGGAATGACTTATTGGAACTAATCTATTATTGAAAATTATGGAATCTTACTATGTATGATAGGTCTTTAGAATTATCAATATTTTGATTTATTATTTGGTTTCACTTATTTAACATTATGAACATTTTGGTCTTCAACATTTTGGCTTGTGGAATTTAGGTTTTCAGTAATTCATATTTGGCATTTTGGTCTTCAACAACATTCTAGTCAACAAATTTCATTCAAGAACTTTTTTTCAAAATTTTTTGTTTAGGAACTTTTATGTCAATAGAATATTATTTAGATATTTTTATTCATCACCTCTCATTTGAAAACTTTATTTCTAGAACTTTTAGTCTCTAAAAACATTTTATTCTTCAGAAGCTTTCTCTTTGACAACTTTCATTCGAGATATTTGTAGTCAGAACTCTCACATTTGAAAACTTTCTCTAATAAATCCTCCCAAATGAGAATTAGTCTTCAAAAAATGTGTTTGGAATTTTTACTTTTGGTAAAAGTTTCAAGAATCTCCTCAAATAAAATTTTGGTATTCGAAGCCTTTCATTCAAAACTCTTGGCTCACAAAAGTACTTAATTTGGCTTGAATGTAAGAACTAACTCCTAACTAAACCACATATTGATAAGTGTCAAAAATAGTAGCATCACGGAACCCCTAAATTAGAAATCATCTTAGATGGCATGCTCATTAGGCCAAGGTGGTCAAGTTCAAATTATATGAAGGTGACAAGCTTGTAGACGTTGGTGATTAATGGTGCACAAATTGAACTTGAATGATAAAAGGCTATATCATTGAGCTGGTAACTAACTTCACATTCATTTATTGTTATCAAGCTCAAGTGTATATTTCCCTTTGAACATAGAAATCCCTAGTTGCATTCAAATAAGATGTAATTCACATAATCATAGTACCAAACCACCATTAATAGGAGCTCAAATTCTAACAACACTAAGAACCAATAATGTCATCTTCATCAAAAGCAATATGAAGGGAACCCATGTACCATCTATATTCTCCATCAAGGATTAAACAAAATACATGGATATAATTTTTTATGCATCAATATTTGATGGTACCTACACCAACTACTCAGCTTTGTGGGAGGTCATAGATAACATCAAAAATTTACCTATGAAGAAGATGTCTTACAGGAGGAGTGATATGTTGTAGCTGACCTATTACCTTTCAAATACCAAGAACTTCATTATGTAGTTTTGAAACTATAGGTCATGTCATACATTGACCTATTATGACATTTGGTCTTCAAAGGGAGTATTACAGATGATGGTTTCCTTCACAACATCAACAATAACACTGTCATCACTTAAATATCTAAAGAAGCATTCCAAAGGTATTTATTATTACCCATCCCATATGCCACATTTCATTTACATAACATAGCCATTTTAAATAATAATAATAATGTAGACCAAATAATGAGTAAATGCTTCTCCCTAGAGAGACCGTTTTGCTCAAAGAGGTCACTAAGCATCATGTGCCCATTACCAGATTATGGATGGAAATTCACATTGGTATGACACTACTAAACTTTTATTTTGGTCACATAAGCCTTCACTTATTTCATTTAGAGTGGGTACCATTGATCGACCTATTGATCATCTCCAAATGCACATTCACATTGGGGGAGATTATCAATGTTTGCTTACATGAATTGATATTGCATAAAGATAGGAGGCCCTAGGGTGGAATTTTTTACATGATGTCTTACCTTGTAGATGAAATCATGGGCATAATTTATAGATGTAATGGGGATTTTTTGGATCCATATCCTGAAAACATCAAAAATAAAATTTGTGATGTCTACTCATTTGTTTATATCTATGCTTATATAAGGAACATATCAAGAATTACAAAAGATTTGTATCCTCAATTTTGGAGGGTGATTCATGGTGAGTTTTTCTATATAATATCAAGTAATATAGATAATACACTCATGTATTTGGGTGATTAGTATTTGTATCTAGATTATGTTATTATAATGGTCATTAGGCACAAGGTTGATCCTATATGCCTCCCTAATTACATCCCAAACAAAGTGGCTGCTTAATAAATTACCTAGCAATTGTGGAAAGGGATTAATGAAGACTTAACCAAGAACAAGAAGAGTACCTTTCATATCTTCAATATCATAATTGTAAGGATGTGTTACACCTTTTGTAGACACTTTGAAGAGGTTGGCAATGTCAGGAAATCCTATGCCTTGTCTACCTTACCCCACATAGATTGGGACCCCCATGGGAAAGTGCAACAACGTGTTCACAATTTGGTTATTTACTAAAAGCATGATCCCTTTGATCATGACTTCCTCTTTCTCAATTCAAATGATGATGTAGAGGTTAAGGAAAGGGCTAGGACTACTAGTATAAATTATGACTTACTCAAAGTAATCCAAATAGATCTTTTCCTCACACTTGTAAAAGAAAAATTAAAAATCCCACCACCAAGGTGATGGACCTCTTCAAATGTATGAAATATAAGACCTTTCTAGTAACCACAAGATTAAAGACAAAACCCCCAAAATCCACCCATTGTGATGATGACTGTAGACCAAGAGTAGGGTAAAGGGGAAACATCGATTATTACTGCATAATTTTAAGAATAAACTCAAGTTTAAGTGTTCACCATTAAACTAAGGAAAATAAAACATGAACAAGTAGAATAAATAATTAAAACAAAGGATGGATCTATTAGGAGAGAAGAGTAGAATATTTGTTTAGAATCCTATGATGAAGAAGACCTTACACCTACCATGGCAGCTCCAACAACCATAACATCTATCATGATAGTCCCTCTTACTACCCAAAAAATGGTTTCTCCTCTAGCTGAGAATACCACCATATGCTATAAGATAAAATCAAGGTTGGGGAGGCCTCAGGTCATATCCATAGAGGAAAAAATTTAACATGCATAACCTTCAATTGAAGTTGAGCCAAGCCATGAGGTAGATGAGGAAGAATTATAGCAAGCTAAGGTTTTAAGCTTGTTGGGTCAATATTTTTTCATCAACTAACTGATGATAAAATGGGTATATCAACCACAAAAAAAGGAGATTTATGCCACAAAAAGTTTGGTTTTACCACATCTAAATGAGATAAATCTCTCCTCTCATCAAGGGAAGGTTCCCTATGAATATTTATATGCTATATGTATATATAAGTAAGCAAAAAATAATACTCAGGATAGTATGACAACATCCATCTCTCTTTTTTTAGAGATGATGTCCAAGGAACAAGAGAGAGAAATCTTGATCATTGGCTTCCTCTTCTGTTAGGAATGGTATCCAACATAGAGCAAAAAATCCCCTAAAGCAGGTAACAAAGTCCACAAGGAAACCCACGTAAGCATAAAGTCTCCATTGCCTCCACTGATTCAAAATATGCATAACCATAGAGTGAAAAAAAGCACAAAGTCTTCACCTAAAAATACAAAGGATAAAAGGATCACCAAGACAAAATTAGCTCAAAGTCTCTCTTTTACCTTTTAGAAACATCTTCAGATAATGTCAACACACACACTTTGCTTATTAAATTGAACAAATAAGAGATTATCAGGAAAGAGGATATAAGAACCATTTCCTAAATAACACAAATTACTTCAACACAAAGTATGAAATAAGCCTATTTCTCATTCATTCGATAAAATATGATTTACAAGTTGAGCACAAAGTCTCAACAAGTGTCTCAATTTTAGCAGAGTTTTTTCTCTCAATAATCCAGAGATACTTTTACAAAAGAGGTTCCCTCTATATATAGGGAGAGACCTTTCAAAATTAAAAATATTAAAATATAAAAATATCTTAGTCAAAGATGAGTCATCTTTGACTTTGAGATATTTTTCCAAATTTTTTACATGTAATTACATATTACAAAATTGCATGCACTTTTACATGACAAAAGTGCATGAAAAGAGAGGAAGAGGAGAGAAGGGGAGAAATGGTTCAACTCTTGCCACTGGACTTATTCATATAAGCATAATACATATCAATAGATTCTTAAATTCCTATACTATCTGGCACAATGGTGTTCTTGAAGATGACTCTAGCCTTGATTGTAGCATCCTTCAATGTTGTGATTGCCTTGGCATGACTAGTTAACCTAGATCTTAGATTATCTAGAGTCAACTGAATATCTAAAATGTTATCCACAGAAGTCATTGAGAATGATTTCTCTTTGAAATCCCTCTGAATCATACATTTGAATTCTCAGATCATCTCTTCTACTAAGAGAAAATGGTTATCTCTAAAGGTGAGGTCATAAGGCAATTCTTCTAGTCAGTTCAACAGGCCTGTATCGCTTTTCTTGCTAGCATCCTTAGAAGACTTGAGACCTTCAATTAGCTCTTTGAGTACCTGAATCCTATATATCAGTGATTACTTGATCTCAACATAGGAATCATTGCTGGCAATGACACTAATGGATATCAAGGTGTGTTTCTTCAAATACTTCATCTCCCTCTACTTGTTGATATATTTCTCTGTACTGTCAATATCTTGAGAAATAAGAGAGACGAGGTCTTCTAAATCTATCTTCACCTTCTTCATCTTGTTTATCTTCTCAACAACCTCTGTAAGCAAGGAAATTTCCTAAGTGTGCATCTTTTCAATATAATCCTCAAGCCCTTTCCCTTTCATATAGGTTTTCTCTACTTTTTGAATAACAGGGTCCTCTTTGGAAAAGGCTTCTGGGGTTGTTACTTCAGGGGCAAGGGTGAATTTCCTAACTACTGTAGTCAATTGCTCTACCTTTACCTTATAGTAATCTTTCATCTCCTTTTCTCTATCAAATTTCTGGACCATGATGTCCATTGTAGACTATAGATCACTCTTCACACCTTCATGAGTAACGTTCCCTAGCTCAACATGAGAAATGGAATAGTTTCTCGTGTCAAAACCCTCAAGGGTTACATCTTGTGGTAGTTTAGCTATCTCTAGAAATTTGTACCCCTTTTCCTCAACTAATTTTGAAAGGATCCTTGGTATCTTAGGGGCCTTAGCTTTCACTGGCACTATATTTACAAAATCAAAGTCATCTATAGAGATGGCTAGCTTCTTTCTTTTGGGTGTGAAAGATGACATCCAAGGAGGGAGAGAAGAAATACTTACTGTGGCAATGATTCCTATAGCTAGTATTACTAGGGTAATGTTTGCACTGCTAGTGATAATAATGGGTGTGATTGGAGTAACTGGTGAAACTATATCAGTCATTAACTGATCAAGGGCAGAGCTTTCTCCTAGATTGAAAGGAGAAGAGAGGCTAGGTATAGAACCTGAGGAGTGAAGGACATAAATAAAAGTGCCTTGAGGATCACCAAACATGAATCTAGAAGGAGAGGTAGCTCCAAAAGAAGGAACACTGATGGGAGAAAGAGGTGAAGGAGATGCTACAGGAGATTGAGGTGGTGAAGGAGAGATGTCTGTAAGTGGCTATGCCCTTTCCTGGGAAGGTAGAGGCTCAGTTCTTTACTACTCTGAGGGCCTATCCTCTATCTCCATTTATTGAGTTGCTTATCCTTAGGAGCTCTATTCTCCAATTCCATTAGCCATTGATTTTGGCTCCTCAACAACCTTTGATTTCTTAGAAACAAAGATGATTCTAGGCTGGTGAGGCCTAGATAGAGAAGGAACATCACCTTTATTCTTGGTCCTATTTTCTACTTTCTTCCTCATTTCTACTTAGAATTTAGCCTTTGATCCTGTAATAAACTCCTTCAGCGTGATCCCTTTAGCTACTAACCAATCATTGGTGTTAGCCAATATTGGTTTGAATCTCTTCCTCAAAGAAGTCAAATCTTTTTGGGACCACTGAATTGGAGGAAGAGGAGAGTTAGCAACCTTTCTAGCCAGGTATCTACTATTGATAATGTTCTTATCATCAACCAAATTAGAGGGAATATCTGCAAGCCCTAAATATTTGATCTGCTCTAGTGTCAGCCTATTGTAGTCCATCCTCTTGATTTCTTTGGCTATTCTTAGGTCTACCCAAATGTCTTCAATCATGGGCTCATGAAACTGAGTCTTTCTTCTAATCATATATTTGACACCCCTATAGTCAAAATTGTCCCTTCTCTTGAACTGTTTCATAGTAACCAATTGAATTTCTGTCTCCATGACCTTTGCTTTAGCTGCAGTCAAAATTGAGTATCTACCAATTTCAATTAGAAACCTAAAACTTGGCCTTTTTAGTTGCATCTGCCTAGTGTGTATGACAACCATTTGTCTACATAGCTCCATTAAGACTAACTTATCAAAAGGAAACCTGGGGAGCATATAGGGATAGCCTTGGAAAAAGCCAACCCAAAGATAGGAAAAGGAGGGAAATTGTAGAAACATACAGCCAAAGTCTTTGATGACCATCTAGGCCTCATCAGATACTCTTTTGTATTCAAGCTAAGGGTCAAAAAGGCACAAAAATACTATGAAGTAGGCATCATTTACCCTCTTAAAATGATGGATTGATCCTTGCAGTGTTAATTGAGGGTAATATGAGTAGACTGGGGTGGTCTTCCTGTCTCCTTCAGTTGTCAAACCTAAAAAGGTTTGCATGGAGGCTACAATGTACACCAAGTATGAAGTCATATGGAACTTCAAAGTAGTAGATACCTTAGTCAACTACTCATGAAGAGTGTTTCTAATTTGCTCACCTCAAAAGATGACTTGCTTCCTTTGGAGGATTATCTTAATGAAGGGATACATCCATTCGTGGAATTGTGAAGAAGATGACAGACCTCGTACTCTATTGAGGAGAGTAATCAAGTCACCAACTTCTTCAATGAAATTACTCCTTGGGAAATTTTGTGGCCATCTAGACAAGTTAGTTATGGGGGTCTTAAGCCACCTATGATTCATCACTTTCTTTGCCCTCTCGGGGTCCTTGTCATACTCTTTCTATGACTTGATGAAGTTGGTTCTTAGCATTTCAATAGCAGGAGGACACATGAAGACTTTATTAATAAATTTGGGGTCTAGCTAAATTATCACATTGCCACTAGCATTTGACACTGATCTAGTCTCTCTATTGTAGAATTGAGTGCATTGGAGGATGAACTATGTATGATGTGCTGCTATTGGGAAGGAGGAAACTAGATGAATGTTGCTTTCGATTATCCTTTTCATCTCAGATCTCGGGTTCATTGCCTTGGTCCTGGTTATGAACTTGGCCATATCCACATGGTTAATCTCTATGTCTCTAATGTTGTCAACATTAGAAGTGACTGAAGTGATCAAAAAAATGCCCTGGTACTGGTACTTCATGGCTTTTGAATTTTTCAGAGAAGTTTCAAACATTAGAACTAGTCTTGATTGAGTGGGTGCCGATGAATGAGAATCTTCAGGGGGTACTACAATGATAATCATGATCATGTAATTAGGGAAAATTAGGCAAATTAGGGAATTTTCATGTTGGGTGATCATGACCAAGGAAGGGCACTTGATAGGGCTGGGTCAGAAATCAGGTCAAAAAATGAGGGGAAAAAAGGGGAGGAGGTGAAAAAATGAAAAAGATGAAAATTTCTCCAGAGTTAGAGAAATTGGGGGAAAAAATGCAAGGGCAGAAAAATTCACTGACCTAGCATGTGGAATGGCTTGCATGCACAGGCAAAAATTTTTGATGCCCTTACATGCAAGAGGGAGGAAAAAGGCATGAGTGGCAAATTTTGCTTCCTGTGCATGTTTCATAGGAAAGTTCAGGGGTGGCAAATTTTGCTACATATGCACTTTTGACCTTCATCGGTGGTGAATTTATCCATCGATGCAGGTAAATAGGTAGGGGCAAGGTTAGGGTGGCAAACTTGCCACCCTTAACAAGAAAGACTATGAAAATTATGGGAGAGAAGGGAGGGTGGTGAAAACTGCTGCCCGAGCATAGGGAGGATGCTTGGAAGGATGACGGGGTAGGGAGAGAGCTCAGTGGGAGGAGAAGAGGAAGCGAGCTGATGGATTACGGGGAAAATAAAAAACAAAAACAAAACTAAAATCAAACTTAAAGAGAGGAAAGAAAAATAAATAAATGCTAAAAATAAGACCTACCTAGAAAACCACCCGCACCATGAGCTGAAATCTACCAAAACACACTTTTACCCATTCATTGGATCGTCTAGAGGCAGAAGGCAGGAAGAGTGGAAGGAATGAAGCAAAATGGGGTGAAAATTGAATTAAATGGGGTGAAAACTAACCCCAAATACTTGATTTGTGTGGTAATAAATGCTATGCATAAAAATTGAGGTAGTGTAGGGGCGGCAAAATTTGTCGCCCTTACACTAGAAAAATTGAAAGGACATGCAGGGGCAGAAAATTTTGCTGCTCCTGCATGTAAAGATGTAGGGGTGGAAAAAAAAATTTCTCCTGTATGTTGGAAGAAAAAAATTCACTAACAGCAATAAATGCTGCCCATGCACGAAAATAGAAGAAAAACACTAACTCTAAAAAAGCCAAATTTTGGTCCCCTAGTCGTATCGAGAACGTAACAACTTTCACATTTTGGGGAAAACGTAATGAAAATAAATTATGAACTTTGAATGGTGTCAGTTGAGCAAGTATGAGAATGAAAAAAACCCATCTCGAAAATGAACTTAGAGAGACAAAGGGCGAAATGGACAAGTTTCGTAGAGGGTTGTTCCCAAAAATGAGCTGAGCTGATTTTGAAAACAACAAATCTTATAATAACTGAAAGGAAAGGCACTCCTTGAGGGTGACCAATTAGGTAAGGATGTTATATTGACTACTCCATTTATCCACTCTCATATTATTTCATTTCCAATTGTCTCTTCTTTTCCTGTTGTGTAATCACCTTCTTCTAAACCTATCTCCACTATTATTGCTACATTTAATCCTTTGGCATACACCTCCATTTATGCTACTATTATCTATACCAACACATAATTGTTAGCATCTTATACCTAATTGAGATCACACATTCCCTCCTCAGGAGTAGTAAAGACCATAGTAGTGGTAGCCACCAAGAGAGATCCAAAGAAGAAACTAGTCTACATTTTCCACCCAATGCCACACCTAGGAAATGCAGACTAGTCTAAAATACCTACCATGCCCAAGCTAGCTATCAAGACTAAGCATATAAAGGACACACAAATAGAAGCATAAACACTAGACCCATAAAATTTGATGCTTTTAGACTGGGCCAAGGAATTAGGAGAATCAGGTTCTAAGAGGCCAAATTTGAAGATAACCAAACTTGCCACTGTAATATCACTCTTTGAAAATTCTAACAGATCTGTGCAAAGGGTGAGGAAAATAAATATAGAATATAACATTGTGTGGATCTTAATTTTGGAAGAAAGAGAAGAGGTCTACTCTCTTTCAAAGAGGCAAGATAAAAAGATGGGTTAGTCCCCTTTCATTTAGGACTTTAAGTCCTATATGGAGACCCACACTAGAGCATTGATAGCCATTCATGAGGCCACTGAACATGTAAGAAAAGAGTTGGAGTAGGAATTGAAGGACCTTAAGGAAAAACAATAGGTAATCCACATTCTATTATAAATAAACAAGATGTCCATAGTGTAACACTGAGGTTGTATGAGATATTATATATTATTTATTCTTTAAGGGCATAATTGGCCCACCAAACAACTATAATAACTAAATTGTTTAAAACTATGAAGGAAGATGAGACCAAGCCAATTTTTTTCATTTTGTATACCCCTAATAAGGATTTCAACCATCTAAATTTGATATCACCCCTGAAGGTATAAAATACATTAAATCTAGTGGTCATCAGGACCCAAGAAGCCTAGGAATTGACAAATTTTATTGACACTTTGGTCATGAAGATAATTGAATAAGAGAACTAGGTAGTGCATATTTTGAATGAACTAGAATTAAAAAGTTCATGGGATGGCACAGGGAAGTTACTAGGGAGATTTATTTTTGACCAAATGTTGTAGCAAGCTTTAGATAATTTCAAATAGAGTTTGCAAGGACTAACTTTAGAAGACATTGAGGCTAAGTTAATTTCAGCAAGGAAGAAAGCCCCTAAAGTATAAATCTTTTTGGTAGGCTTCATATCCACTCAAGATAAGCATGTAAGGTTAATAACACAAGTGAATAAGATGAATACTATAGACACCTAAATCTAACCACTGATAACCTCCAATCAAGCTTTTGGCCACTCTCCACCCAAAATGCACAATATGACCTAAAAACACTAAAACACACTAAATGATAAAAAAATGACATATTCAAGTGCCAATTTTGGCTAGGGTATCCATAAATGGGTCAATGTAATTTGTGGGCCAGCTAACTTTGACCAGTTTATTTTGAGTCAAAATGCTAAATTTGCACCTTGGTGTTATGGATTGCTCTTCCCCATAAAATATTTTAAACAAGACATGTGCCTTTGTTATTTGTTGTTTACAACATCCTAAATGGTAATATGGTTCCAATGCATCTGACATCACCTTCCAATTCCAATCCAGTCAAATTTTGGACCAATAACAAGACATTCTAATCAATTTGAGTAATTTGTGCACAAAGTGCTTAATCATGCTTAAGATCTAATTAACCCAAATCAAGGCATAATTAATAATTCCATGGAAACTTATTGAATACTTGTTTTTAGAAATGAATATTGAATATCTACATCATCAAGTGACCTCATTTCTTAGGAAGACATCCCTAGGCCATAAATGCCACAAATATCAAGATTCATGCCTCCCATGCCTCATCAATGCCTTCCACGATGCCCTTCATGGATCTTAATTTCCCCTTCATCCAATGTCATGATGAGGATAATTACAAACTTAATTCCAAAAATTGAATTAATCCTCAACCACACATCTCAATCTTGAGATGGATAGTTTAGGTTGATTCTGATCAAATCCAAAAATCTATAAATAGGAGGCCTCACAACATCATTTCTAAGTCTTGATAGTGCAAATTTATAATGCCAGATTGGCTCCAAAAGCTTCATGAAACTAGTGTTACCATGGAAAATTGATTCCAAGCCAATCCAAGCCACAAGGTGCCAAGGAGAAGAGGAGATAGTGAAGCCTCCTTTGATGAAGACTTCATGAGCATAAGCTAATAAAGCCACCAATACAAAGGCATTTAGAGCATCCAAGGAAGGTGAAGGAAGTCTTGTGTTTTCATTCCTTGATTTCTAGTTGTGTTTGTCATTCATTTTTGTTAACTAAGCTCTCCCTAGTGTCTAGGCCTAGAGATGTTATGCTATTAGTGTGTTTCTTTTATTTTGTTTTCATTTTGCAACTAACACCATACTAACCATCCTCTCTTGAGTCAAAATCATAGATCACATAATGGCATGCTTGATGGGACTAAACACATCTCACACCTGAAGGAGATCATTTTGCAACTCTAAAATATTTATTTGATCCCTTAAAACTCTTGTGAATTGATTTTCTAACTTTATTTTTCCATTTTTGCTTGCCACAGTTTTACATAATAACCAACATCGGTAAGTAAGACCGACATTGATTACATATCTTAACCAACATTGGTTAAGAAAATTGACATTGGTTAGGTATCGATTAGCTAGAGTAATCGATGTTGGTGGTAATAACTGACATCACTCACTATGTTTTTCTAAAAATACAGACCTGAGAGCTATTTTTCTAAAGTTTATTATTTCAAACTCTAAAGAGCTTCAAAGCTAAAGGACATGCTAACAATTTTTTTGTAGGACCAAGCATCACATTTTCTCAAAACATGTTTAAATCACATTTTTCATGCTTATAAATCAATTAAGAACATTATTTTGGTGCTTAACAAAAAAATTAAATGTTTAAATGAATATTTTCAAAGTTTACAACTAAGACCAAGGGGTCAAATGAACATCACCAAATATTTCATTTTGGGCTTAAAATTGATCACACTTGTCAATTCTTGGTTGCAATAGTTGTTTAATCAAATTTTTGTTTGGAAAAAAGAGGAATGTTACATGTATGCTCTTCCATTCGTTCCCTATAGGGAACCCTTAGAATCAAAAGCACCATTCCTATTACAAGTAGCCTAGTCCAAGGCTTAGAAAAAAATTCATCTAAAGCACTCACCAAAAACTCATCAAAGTTTGGGTGACCTTGAACATGACCTCAAAGTCTTTCTACTTTCATGCTTTCTTTATTTTTATGCATCTTGGTTTGCGAGGGGGACTTAATCACCTCTCACAAGTTCTTTAGGGAAGCTTTGACCTAGGGTTTCACCTCATAGCATTAAATTTATTTGGCTCCTTTGGAGTTGCACATGGGATATAGTGGCACTTTGGACATCACACTACATTGAGTGAATAATAGGATGTAGTGGTTGCAAAAGATACTAGACCGTTTTACAACAAGCCAAGTGATACGGACCCAAAATCCATGCTTTTATTTTGCATTAATTCGCATGAAAGTCATTATGTAATGGATTCCCCTAGATCATTTGAAAAATTATTAGATCTTATATAAATCCCCACTTGTCATGGAAGTATTATTAGTGCAAGGTGCACCTCAAGGTCCATGTCATAGTACTATCATTTGAGAGAGGGGGGTGTAAAAACCCTACTATATAATGTGCATTTACTTTTGGATGAACACTTAAAATCCTCTCAAATGATGTATATTAACAAATTCTAATAATACCAAGAAACCTTGTCAGTTTAGGATCTAAGGCTGATTAATTAGTTGGTCTGGTGCTAGATTAAATTCTTTTTTGAAGTCAAAACTTGGTGTAAGCAAATAATCCAAAACCAAACACATAGTCCAAATTTTCCTTTGAACAAAGAGGTGTTATGCTACTCATGTGAGATCATCAATTTTCCTTGTTCAAAATTCATCAACAGCTTGAGAGTCATATCATCTACTTTGGCATAGTTATGCCACCCAATTTAGTCTAGACCTTTACCAAAATTGTTCAAGTCCTTCACTTATAATCTAAATTTGGAATTACACCTTTACAAGTTCATAAGGTTGATGTGTTAAGTGGGTTCACCATTTGCACTAAACTTGAGGGAACTTAGGTTTAATTTCCAATTTAGGTTGAAGGCCATTTAATACTCATAATCATTATCATCAATTGACAGAGTTAAGCCATTTTGTGTTAAACACTTGCACTTTGAGTTTATACACCACAACATTTTGAGTCAATAAAGGTAGTGTTATGCTATCAAAATTATGGAAAATTATCTTTGCCTTTGAGAGTTTTTGAAGCAAACTTTTTTATCATAGATTTTAAGTAGTATAGTTTCGTTATGATGCCCAAAAAATTTCAAATATTATTTCATAGACCTTCTTACGTAGAATTTCATATCTATTCCTACGTTTTTTAGCCAATCTAAGTGTACTTTTGTAATCCTTTGTCTAAAACACACTTATACTATTCAACTTTGTCTAGCTTGTTTGTTAAAAATAACCAAGTTTTATACCATTATTTATGAGAAAATAAACAATTTATAAAAGTACATTTTTTTCATACCTTATACCTAGTTGATCAAGTTCATGTCCAAGAATCAAATACCTAGTATTTTCTAGAAGTGTTTCAGATTTGTTTTGACTGATTTAAAACACTTTAACCTTAGAGTTTGGAATTTTAATTTTTGATCCATTTACTTGATTATCTTTGTGTGATTAGTGAAATTTTATATACTTTACACTATCTTGTTTCCTCAAAAATATTTGCATAAACCTTTTGATTATTTTGGCAAATCTAGACCAAGTTGAAGGCATCATTTTTTTTAGATTTGATCCTTTTTAGAGTTTGTATAACTCTTTGACCTTTTATCATAAAGCATTGACTATGGATCCCAACATGTATTCCTACACTCATAGTGGACTCATGTACAATCCAAGGATTAGTATTGTAGTTGCATAGGTAGAAATGGTACAATACCCCTACACAGATAATATTTCTTATGAGATGGATTCTTATCCCTCTTATAATACTCAATTAGGGACACAAAGCCAAGATCCATTGGCTAATTACATGGTTAACACACTACCTTATTCATAATAAGACCAAGAACAAACCATGTAATACTTAGCTACAATACCTATAGTGGATAAGCCAGTTCTTCAATAGTCATATTATACCAATATGACTTCCACGTATGATCCATTTTTTTTGAGAAACATTTGTTAGATAACAAAGATGAGATTTTGGTTAGAGCCATAGATGTAGGGGCCAAGTTTCTAGTATAATTCCTCCATGAAATTTTATCAAGTCTAGTAAAAGTGCCCCATAGTATCATTTATGATCAACAGGGTTCATCTAGCAATCCTATGTCTCTAGCCCGAATAACGTATCAAGACCCTAATATATCTAATTAAGGAAAAACATCATGGAAGATCACTTTAAGCAAATGTAAATTGCATATCAAACCTACCTAAATCTAGCATGTGATTTCAATTAGATGAACATGGTGAGTAAGCCTCTTATCGACCTAGTTCCTTCAACAAGATTGTTTATATAGTTAATTAGATAAGAGAATCTAAGCTCTGACCCATTCATACAAACTGCTTCAATAAATAACTTAATGCATATGCTAGTTATTGAAGAAACGTCTTCAACCTCTACATAGAATAGTGAGCCAAACATAGCGGATAATGTGCAAATAACATCCAATCTTGATCAAAGTGGTACTAATGGACAAACAATTACCCAAAAACATGTGCCTATAGTTAATCCCATGAACAGATCATCATATCAAGGAATAGGAGTTTATATACCCCGGCCTCAACCAGCTACTTCCTCAAGTGTACAACATATGGGGTTAGGTAATCAAACAATGACCAATGTCATGCCTCAATGATAAAATGTCACAAATCCTACTCCTCCTCAACAAGTAGTGAGTAGTATTCTATTATAATAGGCATAATCTAGTGTATCAACATAATAGAGAATAAATACATTTCCACCTCATTCAGGGGAAACTAATATTCCACCTCACTAGGTAACGATGAACATACCTTTTCAGTCACAAACTAATATTCTAATTCAAAACTAAGCAATGACTAGTTAAAAACATACAAATATTGGTCAGTAATGGATGCCAAATTTATAACCTATTTTCACTTCTCCATAGGGATTAGTGCAACAAGGAGGTCCCCATGTTTCTCAAGTACCTATTAGACTATAACTGGTTGAAAATGTGCCATAAATTTAGAGACAGGGTATTGGTCCACAAGTTCCCACTTGATAGCAAGGTTTGATTAGTCAACAACATGTCCCTTTTCAACCATAGTAGGCATAGTATAGTTATATCCCTCCATTCTAACCACAAAATCCTTGAAGTCAAACCTTTATCACCAACCCAAACTAGAATTTCTTGTAACCAAATGTGAAATTTCATGTACATCCTAATCCATATATGCATATTCCTGGTCCATTCCTCAACTAAGCCAATATACCCCAATAGGTGTCTCCATCATACCCTGGTCAAAGTGTTCCACCTGTGATCTCCCAACCATATACCCAAACCAATTTTCTCCCTCAAACTAATATCCCTTCCAGTTTCTTATCCCAAGAATTGCAACATATGAAGGATGCAATTGTTGTTATTTAGGTGGGGAAGCAGACTAAAAAGTTCAAATTGGATTACATGTGTTCATATCTATTCAACATGGAGTATTTATAGATACCATTTCCCCTAAGATATGAACCACCCAAATTTGAAAAATATAAAGGGAAAGGTGACCCTAAGGCCCATTTGACTAAATTATTTGTTGCATGTCAGCTAGTGGCATATAGCGACATATACCTTTTGCTATTATTCCTAAGAAGCTTGGCTAGACAAGCCTTGGAGTGGTTTTTAAAGTTTCCCAAGAATTTAGTAACAAACTTTGATGACCTTTTGGATAAATTTGTGCAACACTTTTCTTATAATCTGAAGCATAATATTTCTCTAGTAGACCTAACACAAGCAAAGAAAAAATATAAGGAGAGTTTTTCAAGTTATTTACAGTGATGGAAAGCCCTTGAAAGCTATTTCACCCATAGTTTAATAGATAAATAATTAGCCACTCCGTTTACTAAAAATTTAAATAGTGAGATAGCTTACCATTTGGAACTACAATGTGCACATACGTTTAAAGAGAACATTGATAAAGGTTTGTTGATCAAGTAGATGCTCATCAATAAAGGAGTCATCAAGCTTAATTCAACCAATCAAGGAAATGGCCAACAACAACATCCTATTCAAACACAAGCAATGCAACCAGCATAGGCCAATAACCAAGAAAGACCAAATCAATTCAACCATAATAGGAATGCTGTGGAAAAAGGAGTAACCGAATCTCATTATGTCCAAATTGTTCAAACCTCATTGACACCACCTTTTTAGCTTACTCCTACCCAATAACCTCTCCAACCAATGATGTAAGCACAAAAACCAAAACTTTCATAACAAATGCAATGTCCTTTACCTTTGTAAACCCCTCTTATTAAAATAACCGTGCCTACACGTCATGTCTTTAGTGAGCTAAGAGAACCTATTGAATCTATATTTTTCAAGATTGTTACCACTAATATGATTAGTTAGCCTATACCAAAGCATTATCTACAAGGAATTCCTTATCTTGATTGGTATCAAGAAAATGAATTTTGTCACTATCATCAGGTCAATGGACATAATCTACGAAGATGTGTCTAAATCAAGAATTTAATTGAGAATATTTTGGAAAATGGGGAAATTTTAGAGAGGATTACAAAGCAATTTAGTCAAGCATTAGTCCATAAACAATGAAACATGCATAAAGAACTAAATAACCAAGCCTATCTATTCCTATGGGAATCACAAAAGATAAAAAGAAACAAATGAAAGAAATCAACACCATATCATCTTCGCAAATGGATTCACCATACCCATGTGGCTCAAAAATATGTTCTCCCTTGATCAAGAATCCTTGTCTTTATCAATAATGGTGGTAATATCCTCCAATGCCTCAAGAACACACCATAAAACCTTGGCCATTGATGTGGAAACACTAAACTAGCCTATCAATGAAGCTTTATAGAAACAATTTATCATTATAACTTTGCAATATTCAAGATTTGAAGATATTTGAGCTTAATAACCTTGCACCAAAATATCTTAGAAATAATGTTCATGGCCTCTCTATTTATATATTTTTGAGATTGGTCAGGATTAACCATGACCATCCATCTCAAGATTGAGATGTGTGGCCGTGGATTATCCTAATATATAGAATTAAATCTATAATTATCCTCAATATAAATAAGCATTAAAGAGGTATTAACTAAGCATGGGTGACCCATAATCTTGATATTTTATGCACTTATAGCTTGATGGATGCCACCCCATAGATGATGTCATTAGGTGATGCAAATAATAAGAATCAATTTTCAAAAATAAATATTCAACAACTCTCATGGAAAATCCACTTATGCTCTTGATCTGGATTAATTATCCTTAAACAAGGTTAATCAACATTTATGTAATTATTTGAAAATTGGCCCTCAATTAATCAAAATGGTCAAAAAGTCATATTACTAGGTCATAATTTGATTGGAGAAGAATCATAAGGTGATGTTAGATGCATTGGAACCGTATTCCCATTTAGGATGTTTCCAACAACAAATAACAAAGGTACATGATGTGTACCAATGAATTAGAAGAAAAGAGTGATTCAAAACACTAAATGGTGAAATGGTCATTTTGACTTGAAATGATCTGATCAAAGTTAGCTGGCCCATAAAATGCATTACCCTATTTAAGGATACTTTGACCTAAATTGGCACTTGTAAGTGACATGTTTAAACCATTTAGGACTTTTTATAGATTTTGACCTAAAATGTGTATTTGAGTGCAATTCGAGTAAGATTGACAATTTCAATATAAATGGTGTTAGGAATTGGATGTCTACATTTTGCCCCTATTTAAGAAGGTCTAGTGAGACATTCAGGTGAAACAACATATTTTCAAAGAAAAGAGTTGTCAAGAAGAAACTGGAATAGACCCATGATGCCCCCTCGAGAGGACATACTAGGATGAAAGAGAAGGATGGACTCTTGAAAAGAGAAAAAAAGTGAGAGATTAACCCATAGAATAGATCACATCCAGATGAGCTAATTCTTACACATGTGATTACCATCAATGATCAAAATAAAATTAGAGGTATAATATTCCCTAGAGATGGGGTGAATGGGAAAGATAAAATCCATAAATATAAGGGATGCACTTTTAAATGTACCTAATTTGAGAGTATAAGTTGCACGCTTATGACATTAATCAATCCTAAGACAAGTTACACACTAAAATGATTTCCATCATGGGATTTAATGTGTAGAGCTTGGAAATAGAGGAAAAGGGGGAATATTCTACTTTAGAAAGGGAAGCACCACTAGAACAGGGTCTCCAAAGAGAAGATAAAAAGAAGTGCCCCAGTAGAGTGAATATGAGCATGATAAAATAATTGTGCCCTAGCAGGGTGAATCTTGATAATTGATAAATAATAAAGAATGATTTTTCCCCTATAGAGATAATTTGATTCGAATGTTGTTCAGATGGTGTGTCCCAATATGGGCAATTGGTAACCAAAAATAACTCAAAGATATACTGAAAAGATAGGTTAAATCAAGAAAGTGATGCGATGGTGTAATGGCTTAGAAATCCATATAAAACCAAGCATATGAGAATGTAAGAAGTGATGAGAGAGATGAAAATAAGAATGGAGATAGTTGAACTAACCTCAATAGAAATTGAGTGTTGCCTACATAGTTCTATGGACTCATGTTCCATCATGAACTTTAGGCCAATGTAGTTCACCCAAGTTTGGGAGAGAATGGAATGAGGAATGATGAAAAAAGACCAAGAATTGATTAAAATCATAATGTATGTAAAGAGATGCATGTCTAAGCATAAAATTTAGTATTAAAATGCATCCTACTTAGAAGCCTAATTCCACATCATGAGCCTAGGTTTTGTAAAGTGTTCTTGAGAATCATTCATTGGAGCTGATGTTGACGTTAAGAACTTGAGACCTAAGCACAAAGTGCTTGCTATAGAAAAATAAATTAGGCATCATAAGTATGAATAATTTATAATGACATAAGATTCCAATTGTGGTGAGCCAGTTCAAATGTGAATACCTATAACTAAGGATAATGGTAAAATAATGACCAAAGCTAGAGTTACAGTGATTTACATTTAAACAAAAAATCAAAAGATAGAAAAAGATAAACATAAATGAACCTAACTTGAAATCAAGATATGATATATCAAGACTTAAGTAGGAATAAAAAACGTTTAGAAACAAAAGGCAAGAACATCTTAATAACATGAGACCAAGATATGAATAATCAATATGCATGTAGACCATGAAGGTATTCCTGAACACAAAAAAGAAAAGAAAAATAAGACAAAGAAACACAAGACCAAGAATGAAGCAAGAAATAATAAAAGGAGAAAAGGAGAAGAAATAAAAGGAGAGGTGCAAAAGCACAACAAAACACCAAGAAAACACTACAAAACACCAATGAAACTCAAATAAACACACACAGATAAATAACCAAGTTAGTACAATTTAAAGATAAATGGTCATGCATGTGTGGTAGAGGCATTATTTTCCACCACATCTTTATAAAGAATAATTACATAAGAAATGGGGGAAGAGAAGAAAAGGAAGGGGTTGGCCGAGTTGATTCTAGATGTATAAGACAAGTAGATGTTGCCTACATAGTTTCATAGATGCATGTTCCAACATGAACTTCAAGCCAAATGTAGCTCTCCTAAGAAATGGGATAGAAGAAAAATGATGATTAGACCAACATGATTAATGTTATATAAGAAATGGAAGAGATGAAAAAAAAATGAGAATGGTCTGGCAAATAAGAAGATGATGAGATGATAAAGAATGATCTTGAAAAATGGCAAGTGTGTGGGACAAGATGAAATGAACTGGTGTTTTTATGCTTGTAAAATGGAAAGAGCATTCAAACTTAATAGTTTCTTGAAAAATGGTGAAAGCATTCAAATTTAATAGTTTCTCATAAAATGGTGAGAGCATGGGATGGTAGAATAGGAATATACAAATGTATAAAGGCATGAGATAATGTTTTTGTTCTTTTGTGGATCATGTTCTAATGTTTTTGGTATTTTCAAAGTATTTCTAATGTTTTTAGTGTTTTTGGGATAAAATATGCACAAGGTGGGACAATCTAGTTGAAGAGATGCACGTCCTGAGAGTAGAGGTTATAATAAGATAGGTAAGTCAACTACAATGGTCCATGCTCACAAATTGATGAGAGTGAGGATCTTGATAAAACAAGAAAGCAACAAAATACTTGTACTAAAAAGATGTGATTGTTCACCTATCAGAAGTTTCACAAGATTGTCCCAATTGAACTACTTTATAGAACCAATTCTGAAGATGTTCATAATGCTTATGAGACATAATCCAGATCATAATTGGTCAAGGGACAAAATGTGTTCAATCTTATAACATGTCCTAGACAAAACAAAGAATATGCCTCTCAAAGAGAGAAATACAAAATAGGATGAAGAATGTGTTCAAAGTGCCAAGACTTCAGAAGCCTTTACCATCAGGATTCACAAAAAGTGGACCAAGGTAGTATAAAATGTGCTCAAGGTAAGATAAAAGGGTGGGATAAAATTATGACAGCACAAGTTGGCCCCAAGTTAGGGGTCTTAAGATAATGGTTTAAAGTTATTCATGCATAAAATATATTAAGGTGTATGATATTCATGGGCTCTAAAAGTTGTTCACCATTAGGTTTAGATAATTGATATGCTATTGATCCATAGTTTTTTGTGATAATAAATGGTCTTAACCAATTAGGTTGAAACTTGCATTTCTTTTTGGGTTCAGCATTCGTGTTCTTCTAGTTCTCTTTCAAAACTAAGTCGCCAATCTCAAATTCTTAAGGTAGAATGCATTCTTTTTAGCTTCTTCATAATTTTTTATGATAAGCCTACAAGTTTTCTAGGGTAACCAAATGCTTACCATTAATACATTCTAGATCTTATGACCATGAGGGTCTATAGTCTTCATCATCTTCAATGTGATCTAATGATATTCTTAATGATGGGATCTCAATCTCAGCTGGGATGATAGCTTCAGTGATAAAAAAGGGAGTATGGAGTAGCTCCACTTGAGATATGATGATTGGTTATATAAGCCTAGAGGGTAGGAAAGAGTTGTAAGTGCTAATTATGACCAACATCATTGACAATATTTTTTATGATGGCTAGAATGGTTTTATTAGATGCCTCAGCTTGTTTATTATCTTGTGGGTTATATGGAGTGGATTTCTTGTGCTTAATCTTGAATTTTTCACAAAAAGCTTTCACATCTTAGTTTAAAAAGGAGTTACCATTATCAGATATAATATGGGCTAGGATGACATATCGATAGATGATATAATAATAAATGAATTTGGCTATTTATTTTTCGGTAACATAATTGAGAGGAATGTCCTTAATTCATTTGGTAAAGTACTCAGTTGTAGTCAAAATGTGTTTATGGCCATTTAAAGATGTTGGGTTAATTTTCCCAATGAGATCAAGACCCCATGTTGAGAATGACCATGGTGTTGTAATTGGCTACAATGGTAATGAAAGTGTATGTATCAAGTTGCCATGCTACTAAAAAAGAACACACTTCTTAACATAATCACAAGCATTTGTCTCCATTTTGGGCCAATAATAGCTTGTTCTGAGAAGTTTATTTGCTAGGACTACACCATTGGTATGGGCCCCACACATTCCTTCATGAACCTCCTTAAGTGCTAGCTTGGATTCCCCCAAAGATAAACAATGAAGAAGCATTCCATCATAGCCTTTTTGATAAAGCATGTTTCCAAGGAAGATATAACATGTTAGGTGATGAAGGAAAAGTTTTTGTTGGTTTTTGGAAAGGTTGGTAGGAAAGACATGACTATGAAAATAGTTATAAAAATCTTGGTACCATGGTAGCTCAAGTGAGAGATTAGGATTATAAATGGTGAATATCCTCTATAAATTTGATAAAATATGTGTTGGCTAAAGAAGATTTTCAATTAGAAATTGATACTCTTTAGCACTACCATTCATTTGAATCATGAAACTAATTGTTGACATGGCATCAGTAGACCTGTTGTTGACTCATGGAACTTGCTCAAACTGTAAAGATTTAAAATGTCTTTTAAGGTTATCAATAATTTAATTTTAAGAGACAATATTATCGTCTCTTGTTTGATATTGATCAGTGGTCTGATTTATGATTAGCTATGAATCTCCATAGACATTTAAGCTTTGAATACCCCACTATATGGCAAGATGGAGCCTTGTAAATAATGCTTCATATTCAGCCATATTATTTATAAACTGAAATTGTATATAGAAGGCTTTGGGGATCAAATCCGCTTGTGGTGTTATAAAAAATATGCCAGCTCCATATCCTCAAGATGTGAAGGATCCATCAAAATAGAGTGTCCACTACTTAGGCTCTTGTGATGCTTATTCTATCATCATGATATAATCATCTAGAAGGTCAAACTTGAGAGGTTGAGTGGTTGTAATAAGAGCTTCTATAAGTTGGTCCATAAGAATATGGCCTTTGATAACCTTTTGATTTTAGTATTCAATATAAAACTTATTGAGGAGCATAATCCATTTAGCCATGCATTCTTAGAGAGCTACTTTAGACAAGAGGAACTTGAGAGGATCTACCTTGGTGATAACAAAATATTGTTATTTAGCATATAGTGTCATAATTTTTGAGTGGTGAACACCATAGCTAAACATGCCTTCTTAATAAGCATATAATTATGTTCATAGGATACCAATGTGTGGCTTAAATAATAAACCACATATTCCTTACCATGATCATCATGTTGAGCCAAAAGTGCCCCTAGTGCATATTCCATGGCTGATATGTAAAGAAGCCATGGTTTTCCTTGTGTTGGAGGGCATAAGATTAGTGAATTGGCCAAGTATGCTTTAAGCTTTGCAAATGCTATCTGAAAATATTCATCCTAATGAAATGTCACCCCTTTTTTTAAGAGATAGGTAAATGGGTAGCACTTATCTACCAGTTGAGAAATGAACCTACATATAGATAGGATCTTGCCTTGTAAACCCCACAACTATTTAATATTGTTGGGTGGAGGCATTTCCATAATAGTGGTGACCTTCATACGGTCAACTTAAATCCTTCATTATGATACAATGAACCCTAACAATTTTATTGATGTGACTCCAAAGATACATTTTTTAGGTTTCAAGTGGACTTTATATGCATGAATCCTCTCAAATATTCTTCATAAAATGTCAGGGTGTCTAGATTTTGTTCTTAATTTTGCTAGTATATCATTAACATAGTCCTCGATAATGCCATGCATCATGTCATGGAAGATGATAGTCATTGCACATTGATATGTGGCTCCATAATTCTTCAAACTGAATGGCATGACTTGGTAATATAATGTTCCCCATGGAGTGGTGAATGTGGTCTTATGTTGATCTTCAGAGGCTATCTTGATCTAATTATAATAAAAAAATCCATCCATTAAGGATAGCATCTCATACCAAGCAATTGAGTGAACAATCATGTCAATGTTGGGTAGAGGAAAATCAAATTTAGGACATGCCTTGTTGATATCATGAAAATCAATACAAACATGTATGTTTGGGGTATTTTTACTTATTGGCACTATATTAGAAATCCATTTAGATTAGTTCAATGGTTTGATAAAATTGGCTCCCAGCAGCTTCTCCAACTCAGCCTTAACCAAAAGGGTGATGCATGGATGAATCTTTCTTAAATTTTGGTTGATTGGTTTAGCATCAAAGTGAACAACTAGATGATGCACAAATAAAACTAGATCTAGGACTAACATGTCAGAATATGCCCATGCAAAGATGTCTATGTAATCCTTAAGAATGGATATAATATGTTCCCATTCTTCTTCAGTAAGGGAAACTACAAGATAAAGGATCCCCATGGGTTCTCAAATTCACTTATGTTGTGCTCTCCATAAGGAGTGTGGACCCATCTTGTAGAATTATAGGCAATGTATGGTCATGATTATCTTCTTCTACTATACCTTCCTTTTGTTCCTCCCAAAGATCTAGATAATATGAAGAATCAGAATCTACCTTCTCAAGTAAATTCCAATTGGCAAAGACCTCTGGAAACTCAAGAGTAAGAAGCTCAAATATTTGAATTTTTTTTGAAGAGATGCTTTTACTAGCTATGGAACTTGGGCTAGATGGACTTTTTATGTCCTAAGGGGATGAGAAAAATTTCACATTTGAGAGTGCTTGAAATATATTTTCAATTAAAGGCTTATCTTTTTCTTTACTTTTTCCTTGATCAACAAGTGCTTCAAAGAGGTTTTCACCTAAAGATCTCAATGTTTGTTCTTTATTATGACTAAGAAAGTTTGCCTACTCTCCAAAGTAGGTATAAGGATTCAATGAATAATTAAAACCCTATTTATGATCACCAATGGGAAATGCATCTCATAAGCCCATGTATTCTGCAATTGATTCTTCATTTTGAAACTCATCAAGGCATATGACCAAATTTTGTTAATCCCAGTCTATGATTTTAGGATGGCAAAGGCATAGGTTATATTGAAGGTTTACTTTAGGATGGGAAGCACCAATGGTAAATATATAATGTCCTACTTCAGGAAGGGAATCACCACTAATATGGGTTTTTTCTTTAGATGGGAAGCTCCAATAGGTGTTATGGTCAATATGGCATTTGAATTAAATAAATTTGAATCAACAAGCTTATAAAAAAGGCTATAATGGGATGTTGCATCACTAATAGGAGTCTCATTATGAGTCATTTTGGAATAATCATGACCAAATGTTATAAGGTCATCCTCTAGTGGTTTAAATCTGAGACCACAATGCCCATTAACAACTCCATCTGATAAGGTCTCTAAAATTCCTTGTGCCTAGGGGCCAAGGCCTTCCCTATATAGTAAAGATGATTCATTATCCTATTAAGGATAGGATACTTTGGATTTTAAAAATAATCTACAAGGCCCTCAAAGTATAACCAATCTCCCTCAATAAAATCCTCTCGATCTTTCTTTGGTACAATTGTAGGTACAAAAACCATAAGAGGTTTTGGTTGCTTCTTTTTTGGTTGTTAAATGTGATCAAGTCTATTAGTAGTCTAGGGATTTTTAGGCTTACCAAATGTTTTGGGGTATTTTGGTAATTTTGAAATATGGAGGACATCCTTCAGATGATACGTCAAAATTCTTGCATCTTTAATTATCGCCTACTTGGCTAGAGTTGTAAGAAATGGATCAGTTGAAGTAGAGGCTAAATCACCAGGGTATATATAATTAGATGGAGATGGATGAGAAATGGTGTCTTTGTTCTTCTTTGTAATGAATTCAAAACCTAGGTAATAGTTATAATTTTGAAACTCTAATTCAATATGTTTGTAATAATGGTATGACTGTTGATCAGTGGGAATAGTAACCTCAATCCCCTTATGGGGAAACTTAAGGCATTGGTGAAGAGTAGATGGAACTCATTGTACTTCATGGATCCAAGGATGACTTAGAATTATGTTATAAGGAAGCTAAATATCCACAATATGGATTAACATGTGATGATAAATAGCCTCAACCATGATTAACAACCAAATTATACCAGATGACTCCCTCTTGGTGTTGTCATAAGCCTTGATTGTAATAGTCTCTGGATGAATGTCTTTGTTTATGTAACCTAATCATCACACCAATTTAAGAGATATGATGTTTATCCTTGAACCATTATCTATAATAACCCACTTGATCTTGTGATCCACAATGATTATCTCAATGTATAGTGTGTTATTGTGGTTTGGGACAAGGGTAGACATGTCCAATTAATCAAATGTGATTTTCTAAAATGAAGACAAATGTCCAATTAGGTTTTGAAAATAATCAAGGTTTATATCATTATGCATAATATACTCTTGTAAAATTTTGTTGAGGATGGTTCTATGGACATCAAATGTCTACAAGAGTTCTAATATGGAAATTTGCACAAGGGTTTTATCTAATTGGTCCATTAGACTATAATGCCTTTGAGTTATGGATTGAACTAGTTTAGTCTTTATTGGAACAATATTTATCTTTAGAACCATTGGCACAATGTTCTCATTGGGTTTATGGAAAGAAGTGGGCAAAGGGCCCTAGATGGTAACTCGTGGGCATCTAGCTATAACTACACAACCTAGAGGTGGCAAGGAGTCATTATAATTATAAGGATGAGGCAAGGGGGCTTGGATGGTGATTCATGGGTGATTAATGGTATTTTTATAATTTTGGGTCAATGAGGAGCCTCTAGAAGAATGACACTATTGTTTAGGATTAGTAACCTATGTAAATGAAGTAGCAACATGATGATGCAAACTTGACATGGTATTACTAGGGGGAGAGGGTACTGAACCTATAACGATGGGTCTCATGTTGTGAAGAACATGAGATCAACCACATGACATCACGTAACAGTGGTAATGTGGGTTATAAAAATGTATCCCATAGTGTTATTGTTGTTATAAGGCACATTGGTATAAGCCACATTATTAATGTGGGGATCATGATCTCGATTATGCTCATTATGATTCTAACCCTGTTATTGGTTTTGATTCTACCTCTATCCTTGATTGTGACAATTTTAATTATTTCTTGGTGGTGGTAGATCATGTTAAGGAAAGGGGTCTTTGTAGATTCCCATATCCTAATTTGTGTCTTGATTAGGAGCCAACTTAATTTCTAACTCTCCATTTTCAATAAAGTCCTTAATAATATAACACAATTGAATGCAATGATATGCACCGTGACTATAAACATGATGAAAGTTACACCATTTGTTCTCTTTGTACCAATTTGGTTTTGGATGATCTTGAGGAAATGGCCTTGATACTCGCCATATAATTAAGTTAGTTGCAATGAGATTTTGTAATACTACTTCAATAGATTCTTCTAACTTGCTAAAGAATCTAAAATTTTTATGAAACATCATTCATGGAGGATGTCTTTGCAAAGTAGGTAGCAGATTTGAGGGAGTTAATTATACATTTAGAGGAGGCATAGTCTATACCATTTGTATGTGTCTTGTTTCTATCACCCCATTTCTAACCATATTCTTATTTTTGTGAAATCCCTTAGACTTATCCTCCATAACTATTTGAGGAGCTAGTGATTTAGTCTGATTAGATGCTTGTCTTTGTGTAAAGATTTTAATAGGGCCCCTAGTTATAAGAGACTTCTCAATTTGTACTCTATTGTCAATAATTTCTTCAAATGAGTTAGCACAACCTAACCATAGACTATGCATAACCTCAGGATGCAAATTCTATGCAAAGATATCAACTAACTATTTGTCTAGTAAATTGTGTTAAATGTGTCCTACCAATACTCTCCACCTTTGTAGATATGCAACAAAAATTTCACCATCACACTATTTAGATTTTCATAAGTCAATAATGGTTAATTCATTTTATATGTTGTATGAGAAATGTTTAATGAACTTTTTTGATAAATCATTCCAACCTACAACTGATCCCTTGGGTAGTTTAAGTAGCCAATAAATATCTTGTCCTATTAAACTTCATGGAAATAGTCATAATAAGTACTCCCTACTATAAGCAACCTCTTGACATAAGATGAAGAATGCTTCTATGCATTCAGGTGGATCTCCTTTCCCTTTGTATTTTTCAAATTTAGGTGCCACAAAGTGAGGTGGAAAGGGGTTTTGGAGAATAGATAAGTCAAATGGATATGGGCATATCTCATCAAATTTATATGTTTTGACTCTATTGTTCATCTCCAATATTTGGACAATTTCCTTCATAGAATTCCGTTCTTGCATGTTTGGTGCATTTTTTGATTGGATAGTATGCTATTGGGGTAGAATGTGGCCCTAGTTTTTTTGTTGTTGGGGTGGAATGTGCCCCTGCTTCTATTGTTGTTAGGGTGGAATGTACCCTTGGTTTTGTATGGATCTATAGGGAGCATGTACCTTTTGATCCATGATTTGGTTTTGATTTGATGTTTGATTTGAGAACATAGGCTGTTGATTCTTAGATTGTAAAACATTCCTTGAATTTGGCTATTTCACATTTTTTTAATTTTGGAAATGTCTATGTTTATTTACCAATCTTTGGTTTGTTTAAGGGATTTCCTCAATTTGAACTGAATGTTTGGGTTTCTGAGTTTGTAAAGTAACAAGAGGTTCTTGATGATTGAATAATGTATGTTCCATGTCAAATGGAACATCTTGTAAGGTCTCTTGTGACTTCAAATATTCATTTAGATTACCTTGATCCACTATGGTAATGTTCTCATCCAATATTTATTATGTACTATCCACCATATCTTCATGTTCTTTCAAAGCCTTATTGTGAATTGAAGTGGAAACTAGGGAGTCAGTTAAGTCTATGACAAGTTGATCTGCATATCATTGACTTATTATCTTGATCTTCGATAGAAGATCCAAATTTATGGGTTTTGACTCTGTTCACATTTCCCCTTCCTTTGTTATAAGAATAAGGTATGTCTATTTGTGCAAAATATTTCTCTTGCCATTGTTGTTTTCCTTCTCTAACTAAGGTATACAATTGTTTCGTAGGAAAGTTAGAAGATAGTCTAGCACCTAATTCTATCAGTATAAGAAGGGTTTCATCTTGATCTTCTTAGGGTTGATATTCATTGTAATCATCTTCAAATCCTACTATTATGGGGATATCATCAAAAATAATGGGGTTATCTTGACCATCATAAAATTACTCATCCTCATAGCTAAGGACATAAGAGGCCCCACTACATGTGAACCTTTGAGTCATGTCTAAAACTAACTACTATGTGTTTTTGAATAACTTTGGACCAATGTTGGATAACCAAACAAAGTATGCTTTGGCCTTCTTTTTAAACAAATAACCAAGGTACCAATGAGACTATAAGGGAGGGTGGTTTGAAACCACACAAAATTTAAAAGATCTAGTTCACAAAATTACTCAACCTTTGGTAAAGTTAAAATCATATAAATTGGAAGAGAGTAAGGTAACTCAAAGACCCAAGGTGAAAAATAGTACACCAAAGCCTAGATCTTTGTGATACACCCACACTACAAAATCTATTTTCAACTTCAACAAGTTGACCCTAGAAATTTAGAGAAAAGCTCTCTAGATTACGAAGAAGACAAAATGAACTAAGAAACTCAAGATGTAAAGACATACACAAATAAATAAGTATAAATCTAAGACCAAATGGGCAAAACAACATTGCCACATGATTCTAGTAGGATAAAATATGTTCTAGGACCCAAAGCATGAGCGATACGAAAGATGACTTGAGTCCACAAAGATGATAATGTGATTTTAAGTCTTAATAAATGACCTTAAATACAAATATAAAATTGAACCCAAGTTAAAATAAGCTTAGTGTACAAATGGTGAACCCACTTTAATGCACCAACCCTTAGAACTCAGAAAGGTCCAATTTTGAATGTGGATTATAAATGAAGGATTTAAACAAATTGGGTAAAATTTCTAGATTCAATTGGGTAGCATGACTGCACCAAAGTGGATGTCATGACACAAAGCTTTTGATAACAAATTGAACAATGAAAAGATGAATTTTCCATTTGGACAGTGTAATACCTCTCTTTCTCAAGAAAATTGAGGACAATGTGTTTTGGTTAAGTTCATTGAGTTAACAAGCAGTTTTAGACACAAATCAAGACCAAATAAGTTAATAATAAAAAACAAATGTCTTAACTCTAAACTGACAAGGTATGGCAAGGTGAGGTCTACTAAACTATCAAGTTTCAAATGTTCTAGGGGAATCAATTGCATAATGACTTTTACGGTAAATAATGCAAACAAAAATCATGGATTTTGAGTCCCTATCACTCAACTTGTTGCATAAAAGTCTCATCCTTTATGCAACCACTACATCTTACTATTCACTTAGTGTAGTGTGATGTCCAAAGTGCCACTATGTCCCATGTGAAACTCTACAAAGAGTCAAATGAAGTCAATGTCAACAGAAAAAACTTTAGGTCAAATATTCCCTAAAGAACTGGTGGGAGGTGATGAATTCCCCCTCACAAGCCAAGTTGCATAAAAACAAAGAAAGCATGAAAATAAAAAGACTTTAGGGTCATTTTCAAGATCACCCAAACTTTAGCGAGTTTTTGGGGAGTGCTTTAGGTGACATTCTTTTTAAGCCTTTGATTAGGCTATTTGCAATAGGAATGGTGCTTTTGATTCCAAGGGTTCCCTATAGGGGACAAATGGAAGATCATACACAAAACATTCCTCTTTTTTCCAAATAATATTAATCTAATCAACTATTTCAAACAAAAATTAACAAGTGTGTTCAATTTTAAACCCAAATAAAATGTTTGGTGGTGTTCATTTGACCCCTTGGTATTAGTTATAACTTTGAAAATTAATGCTAAAAACAATTATTTAAGAACCTTAAATGTTACTTTAATCACCAAAATAATGTTCCTAATTTATTTTAAAGCATGCAAAATATGTTCTAAAACATGATTTATCAAACTTGAAATCTACTAGTTACCTATCTACCCTTAAGGCATCACCCTAAAAGCAAATATGTTATATTAGAAAAATTTTAAATGAATTTTCCAAATTTTGTAAAAAATATATAAAACTTGAAGCTAAACTAATGCCAATTATGAAAATTTAGGAGAAAACACATGGTTTTTAAAAAAACCATCCAAAATGGAGTCTGTATGACCCCAAACCAAGCATTTTAAAATAGCCCCTGGGTTTGTGTTTTTAAGAAAACATAGTGACTGAAATTAGTTATATACCACTGACATCAGAAATGTGTAACTGAGATCTAACCGATGTTAGTTCTTCTAACCAACATTGGTTAAGCCAAGTAACTGATGTTGATATTTCCTATCAATGTTGGTTACTGTGTAAACTTGTGGCAACAAAAAAATCACAAAAGAAAGTTAGAAAACCAATTTTCAAGAGTTTTAAAAGCTTAAATAAAAATTTTAAGGTTGCAAAGTAATCTCCTTTATGTGTGAGATGCATCTTGTCCCACTAGGCATGTCAAGATATAGAGAGGATTACAAAGCAAGTTATTCAAGCATTAGTCCATAAATAATGAAACATGCATAAATAACTAACTAACCAAGCCTATCCATTCCTATGATAATTACATAGGATATCAAGAATTAAATGAAAGAAATAAACACCATATTACCTTCCCAAATGGATTCACCATGCCCATGTGGCTCAAAAACATGTTCTCCCTTGATCAAGCATCCTTTTCTTTGTCAATAATAGTGGTAAGCTCCTCCAATGCCTCAAGAACACTCCACAAAACCTAGGCTCTTGATGTGGAAACACTAAACTAGCCTATCAATGAAGATTTGTATAAATAATTTAGCATTATAACTTTGCAATCTTCAAGCTTTGAAGATATTTGAGCATAATAACCTTGCACCAAAATAGATTAGAAATTGTGTTCATGGCCTCTCTATTTATAAATTTTTGAGATTGGACAGGATCAACCATGACCATCCATCTCAAGATTGAGATGTGTGACCATGGATAATCCTAATATTTATAATTAATTAAATAATTATCCTCAAGATAAATAAGCATTAAAGAGGCATGGGAGGCATGGGAGGCATTAACTAGGCATGGGTGACCCATAATCTTGATATTTTATGCACTTGTGGCTTGATGGATGCCACCCCATAGATGACGTCACTAGGTGATGCAAATAATAAGAATCAATTTTCAAAAAGAAATATTCAACAACTCTCATGGAAAATCCACTTAAGCTCTTGATCTAAATTAATTAGCCTTAAACAAGGTTAATCAACATTTGTGTAATTATTTAAAAATTGGCCCTCAATTAATCAAAATGGTCAAAAAGTCATATTACTAAGTCATAATTTGATTGGAGAGGAATTAGAAGGTGATATTAGATGCACTGGAGCCATATTCCCATTTAGGATGTTGCCAACAACAAATAATAAAGGTACATGATGTGTACCAATGAATTACAAGAAAAGAGTGATCTAGAGCACTAAATGGTGAAATGGTCATTTTGACTCAAAATGATTTGATCAAAGTTAGCTAACCCATAAAATGCTTTGCCCTATTTAGGGATACTTTGACCTAAATTGGCACTTGTAAGTGACAAGTTCGAACCATTTAAGACTTTTTATAGAATTTGACCTAAAATGTGCATTTGAGTGCAATTAAAGTAAGATTGACAATTTCAACACAAATGGTGTTAGGAATTAGATGTCTACAAAAATAACATTATATAATGGTACTTCCACTTCCAATCAAACTCTTGGGATTTATCAAAAGCCTTTTCCTCAACATAATGATCAATAACAATAAAATAATTAGCAACAACAACAATAACAACAAGTGTCACAACAAAATCAATAGTATCAAAATCAATGGCCGAACCAATAGAATCAACAAAATTAGTAGAAAAATCCACAACATAAAAATGGAAAAAATTAAGGCCAGAACGATAACAACCAGAAAACCTACCATGTAGTTTCAAATGATTACAAAAGGGTTGTAGGTCATATTGTAGGAGGGAACAATAATACCATCTCTATTAATTCTAGACCCAACACTAATCATCCTAGACCATTTTTAAATAATAATATTCAACCAAATTACATGGATAATCATTTTTTGACTTAGGAGTGCATACAGGCAAACCAAAAAAATAGGAATTCCACTTTTGGATCTTATAGTGACAACTTGTTCTTGCCACGTAACCACATGCAAGTGTATTGACAATCGAGACTTGTCTTATCTAGTCCCACAACATTCCCAATAATATTTAGTAATAATGGTCCAATATTTAATCCTAATTGTGAAATCACAACTTAGAGGTTGAAGATTACTATCTCAAGCCCACAACAATCTACGACTTTGCCTATCATCCAACCAACTATTTAGCCTTAGAATAAACCATTCACTACTAACCAAGATAAGAAGTTTGATATTGTGTAACAATTATAGAAGATGCCAACATAAATTTCTATTTAAATTTGATATGAATATCAATAATCCATAAGAACATATTAAATGAGTTTTTGACCCAATCCACTATTGCTAGTGACATATCTGCTGATAAATTTTAAGCTTTGGTTGGACACCTAGCTCCATCCCAACAAGGCACATTCAACTAAAGCAATATGTCTTCCCTTCGCTCACTCCATAATATTCCATTATACATAGAAGTTTATATAAGATGGCATAAGTAAAATGTGTCCTTATAGACAATGGATCCAAGCTCAACATAGTGTCTCTAAATCTCATCAAGCTTCTTGGGTACACAATGACAGATCTCCAACCAGAAAAAATAACTATCAAAACCTATGATAATCAAGAAAGAGAGTCATAAGAGACCATTAGTTTCCAGTTATCATTGGGCCTTTTACCCATGATACACTTTTCCATGTGCTTGATCTTGAGTTATCATAAAATATGCTTTTAGGCAGGCCTTGGTTACATGAGATTTGTGCAGTTCTATTAGCATTGCACCAATCTATCAAGTTTTCCCACTCAAGGATGGAAATGAATATTCCAAGAGATTTACACCCATATGAACATTTGAGTGAAAATTCAAGTAAGATTGAAAATTTCAACACAAATGGTGTTAGGAATTGGATTCTACAAAAATAACATTAAATAATGGTGCTTCCACTTCTAATCAAACTCTTTGGATTTATCAAAAACATTTTCCTCAACATAATGATCAACAATAATAAAATAATCATCAACAACAACAATAACAACTAGTGTCATAGCAAAATCAATAGTATCAAAATCAAGGGCTAAACCAATAGAATCGATAAAATTAGTAGCAAAATCCACAACAACATAAAAATGGACAAAACTAAGGCCAGAACAGTAACAACCAACAAACCTACCATGTAGTTTCACATGATTACAAAAGGGTTGTAGGTCATATTGTAGGGGGGAGTGTTAATACCATCTCTATTAATTCTAGACCAACCACTAATCAGCCTAGACCATTGCTAAACAATAATATTCAGCCAAGTTACATGGATAATCCTTTTATGACTTGGGAGTACATATAGGCAAACCAACAAACTAGGACTTCCACTTTTGGGTCTTATAGTGACAACTTATTCTTGCCACGTAACCACATGCAAGTGTACTGACAATCAAGAATTGTCTTATCTAGTCCCACACCATTCCCAATAGTAGTTAGCAATAATGGTCCAATATCTAATCCTAATTGTGAAATCAAAACTTAGAGGTTGAATATTATTATCTCAGGCCCACAACCATCTGCCACTTTGCCTATCATCCAACCAACTGTTTAGCCTTAGAATAAACCATTCACTACTGACCAAGATAAGAAGTTTGATATTGTGGAACAATTATAGAAGACACCAACATAAATTTCTATTTTAGATTTACTACGAATATCAATAATCCATAAGAACATCTTGAATGAGTTTTTGACCCAATCCACTGTTGCTAGTGACATATCTGCTGATAAATTTTGAGCTTTGGTTGGACACCTAGCTCTAGCCCAACAAGTCACATTCAACTAAAGAAATATGTCTTCCCTTGGCTCACTCCATAACAATCCATTATAAATAGAAGTTTATATAAGATGGCATAAAGTAAAATGTGTCCTTATAGACAATGGATCCAACCTCAACATAGTGTCTCTAAATCTCATCAAGCTTCTTGGGTACACAATGATAGATCTCCAACCAAAAAAAATAACTATCAAAACCTATGATAATTAGGAAAGAGAGTCATAAGACACCATTAGTTTGTTAGTTATCATTGGGCCTTTTACCCATGATACACTTTTCCATGTGCTTGATCTTGAGTTATCATACAATATGCTTTTAAGCAGGCCTTGGTTACATGAGATTCATGTAGTTCTATTAACGTTGTACCAATGTATCAAGTTTTCCCACTCAGGGATGGAAATGAATATTCTAAGAGATTTACACGCATATGAACACTACAAGCATCTTGAGGCCAAATTTAAAAGTTATAATTATTAGTACGATACAAATCCAAGTTCCAAGTAGGATAAAGGAAAGGCTATACTTATTAATCCTTTACCAAATAATTACGTAGATACTAATATCTTTGATTCCCTTTCTCACATGTCACCTCTTGAAGCTTCCAATCATTTCACCATTTTAGATAATGAACCAGGAAAATATGTGACCCATGATACATTTCATATTGCTAATCTTCCTCAAAATCCAAAAAACTTTGGGTGACCTAAAGTCACCCCACATAGGTATTGGCAACAAAATAACAAAGATAAGGGACCTATCACATTTGTACTAGCATCTAGCCTCAAACTTGATCCTCTTAAAGGGGATGAATCATGGTTGTACAATGACAACCAAGCTAATTGTTATAAAAATGCAAAGTATTATATTCCCAATAAGATCATGGAGCATCATAATTATGAAGGAAGAGGTCTCAAACCAAATCAGTAAGTAACCATTGAGCCAATTTCCATGACTAAGTATGAAAGACCTTATATACTTAGATTTAAAATGCCTAGGGGTGACCCCACATATCTTATTCAAACTCCATCACTAGCGACTAGTGATTATGATGCCAACAACAAAGTAGAGTCTGATCATATCCTCACCTTCGATGACTTAGTTGAAACCAACTTGTTTGATAACAATGCCATTTATACCCTTGACACGATCATTCATCACAACCCTTTACCATTATATTATCCCCAACTAATAGATTGGGACCAACAAGAGTCTAGTCTATCGATTGATGAGTTCTAGAATGATGAGGCATTATATGATTTCTTAGGCCTTAGAGACAATGTTCTATTGGGAGATCACAAAACAAGATTCTTAATCACTTTAGATCCTGTAGCATATTTTATAGAGTGAGTGAAAACCCTTAACCAAAAACATAAAACATTGAGGTCCCAAAGTGAAAACCTCTTTAAGGCACTTTTTGACCAAGGAAAAAGTAAAGATAAAGGCCAATCTAGTGGTGAAAACCTATTTTAGGTGCTATTAGATAGAGGTGTTTATTCGTCTTGAAATTTAGAGTAGGAGACCACCAATGATGAACTTGCATATGGATCTGAGTTCATCTTTGAGAAACAACAAGTATAAATCAAATTCTTCAAGAATTTCCAACTATTTTTATCACATGGCTAGATCTCCCATTAGGGGACTCAGATTCATCATGCCTAGGAGAAGTTGAAGAGTAAGTCATAATAGAGGATCCAGACATAATTCAATAGTTCAATTCATTAGATACTATCCTAGAAGATGGTTTGACCCTTCTAGTCAAAGATATAATAGAGGTAAACATCAGGACACCATTAGACCTAAAATGGATAAAATTAGGCACATCCCTCACTGAGGAGGAACATGATGTCTTTATAGCTCTATTGAGAAAGTTTGTAGATATATTTGCATGGGCTTATTCTGACATGCGAGGTTTAGACCCCACCTTGGTTCTACACCACCTTGTGGTTAATCCTGATGCCAAATTGGTAAAACAAAAGCTACGTAAGATGCATCCTCGCATTATTGTATTGTTAAAGAAAGATTTGGAAAAACTCTTAGAAGCAGGATGTATCAGATCTATTGACTACTTAGAATAGATATCTAATGTAGTACATTTTAGCAAAAATCTTGAAGGAATCATAATTTGTACTAATTTTTGAGACATCAACAAAGCTTATCCTAAAGATGATTTTCCATTGCCTACTATCAAAATGATCATCGATTCTATGGTAGGTTATGATATTATTTCACTCATGGATGGATTTCTAGGATACAATCATATCAAAATCACGCTAGAAGATCAACATAAAATAGTGCTCACCACTCCATGGGGAACATTTTGTTATCAAGTGATGCTATTCAACCTTAAGAATGTTGGAGCTACATATAAAAGGGCCATGGCTATCATATTCCATGATATGATGCATGATATTGTTTAAGACTATGTCGATGACATATTAGGAAAATCTAAAACTAGGGCCAACCATCTAGTAGTGTTGCATAATATATTTGAGAGACTATGAGAGTACAAAATCAAAATCAATCCAAATAAATGTGTGTTTGGTGTAACTTCAAGCAAATTACTTATCTTTATCATGTCTTGTATAGTTAATGAAGTTGATTTAGCTAAATTCCATGCTATAACCAAGATGCCACCACCAATTAATTTAAAGTAACTCCATAGTTTTTAGGGTAAGATTCAGTCAATCCAACACTTCATCTCTAATTAGCAGACAAGTTTCATCCATTTACACACCTTTTAAAGAAAGGAGTTTCATTTCACTAGGATGATCAATTCCAAATAGCTTTTCAATATCTCAAAGACTATCTTGTCAATCCACCTATTTTATTACCTCCTATGCCAAAAAAGCCATTTTGTTATACCTATCATCTATTGACCATGCCTTAGGGGCACTCTTAGCTCAACACGATGATAAAGGAAAGGAGCATGTTGTATACTACCCAAGATATACCCTTTTTACATATAAACATAACTATGCACCTATTGAAAAAGCTTATCTAGCAATGGTTTTAATAGCTTAGAAACTATTCCATTACATGTTAAATAATAAAACCATGGTCATTTCAAAGGTAGATCTGTTCAAGTATCTGCTATCCAAAATAACTTTACAAGGTAGAATGGCTAAATAGATCATGATTTTCAATGAATTTAACATAGAGTATGTTAATCAAAAAGCAATGAAGTGACAAATTCTTGTAGATCACCTTGTTAAATCACCTCTCATAAACACACAGCCACTCACGTTTCAATTTCTTGATGAATCTACCATGAACATCATTGACACACCCCTTGAGGAGTAGCCCTAGAAATTATATTTTGATGGTTCATTCACTACACATGGATCAGGGGTAGGCCATTTTTTATTACACCACAGGGGGATCTAATCTCTAAATCATTCAAAATTAGCTTTCCTTGTATAAACAACATGGCAAGTATGAAGCACTTGTTGCAAGACTTTGAAAAGTAGTGCATTGGAATATAACTCATCTCTAAATTTATGGTGATTCTCAGTTAATCATCAATTAGGTTACAGATCATTTTTAGACCAAAGATGACAAGCTAGTTCCATATAAAGCCATGGTTGACACTCTTAAACAAAAAAAATTCCAACATTCAATTTGAGAACATACCAAAGGTTAGTAACAAAACTGTAGATGTCATGGCTACTATTGGTTCTCTAATTCAACAAATAGATAAAGCTAGCGAGTATCAATTTCTCATCAAAATTTTTTTAACACCAACCCATGAACCTTCAACCATTGCCATGATTATTGATATTGTTGGTCCTAATTCTATCTGGTACTCAGACCTTTACAACTACCTTCATGACTAAGTTATACCACCTAATCTCTCTCAAAAACAAACCAAAGCCTTCATTCATCATTTTAATTTTTATACTTTACTTAGATCCACCCTTTACCATAATAGTTTTTATAGAACTCTACTTTTTTTTTTAACTTTAGCAAAGTCTACATTAGCATTAAGAGAAGTTCATGAAGGAGTATGTGGAGCCCATTCTAGTGGGAAGTCATATCCAAGAAGCTCATATGTACTAGTTATTATTGGCCCATAATGGATGTAGATGCCACTGCATATGTAAAAAGGTGTGACAAATGTCAATGACATGTTAATCTAATTCATGCCCCAATAAAAACTTTAAAACTGATGTCGACACCATGGCCATTTTCTACATGGGGACTTAAACCTCATTGGGAAGTTTAAATCCACTTCATCTGATGACCATAAACATATCCTTACCACCACTGAATATTTCATTAAGTGTGTTGAAGTTATACCCCTCACTTACGTGACTAGAAAGCAAATTTCCAAATTCATCTTCAACCATCTCATTTACCACTATGATATTCCCTCTGACATTATATTTGATAATGGAAGATTATTCAATAACAAATATGTAGACCAGCTATGTACTAAATATAACATCACATAAAAAAATTCTAACACATATTACCCTCAAGGTAATGGCTAGGTGGAGGCATCCAAAAAAACCATTATCAGTATTCTCAAAAATATTGTTAATGATGCCAGTCATGATTAGCACCTCCAAATATTTCTTTCCCTTTGGGCATACCTTACCAATTATCATACCCCTATAGGAACCACTTCATACCCACTTGTTTATGGTACTGAAGCCATCCTTCCCATTAAGGTTGAATTTCCTTCACTACACATCTCTTTCAAGCACGTCTTAGATGATCATGACTATTGAGTAGTTTACCTGCAAGAGCTAGACCTACTAGATGAGAAACACACAACCATGCTTAACAATCTTCAAGCATATTAGAATCAACTCAAATGCCACTATAATTAGCATGTTAAGTATAGAAAATTTGAACTTGGTGATCTTGTTCTTATAAGAAAACCAAAAGAATACCATTGTTGAGAAAAAGCATAAAAGTAAATTCAAACCAAATTGGATAGGGCCTTTCATCATTACTATAGATTATGGATCAAGAGCATACATGCTAGCCACCCCAGATGAAGATGAACTTCTAAAGCTGATGAATATTATTCATCTCAAGCGGTACTATGCTTGAGTGCTAAGAGGTATTATCTGTAAGGACCATTTCTTCTATGACATTTTATCCCTATTCTTCTTTATACAAATACCATCCTTATCCATCCTCTTCACTGTATCCACTTTTTGCTTTCAATCTATTAGCCCAGTGTGTTCTAAAGCCTAGCTCATTTGACCTTGGTTTTTTCCATTTTTTATGCATTTTTAGCATCAAGGTATCTGATTAGTTTCATTATTTAGTTTAATAACTTCAAATAGAGATCATATTTTGGGATAGTATGATGGAAGTTTTGACAGTTGTATCCTTCATTTGTTATTCTTTTCTTACCACTAGTATTACTACTAATTATAACCACCTTTGGGTAAATTAGTACCTATTGATCTATGATATTATGTCCTACTTATAACCACCTATGGGGAAACTAGGGGTAACATTAAGCCTTGGCATACCAACTTGCCACTTCTTATGTCATATTATGCCTTTTTACCAACTATGCCTATTTTTTTTGAATTACCTACTACACTAGTCATATTTCTCTACTATAAAGGGAGAACTATAATGACTTAAGGTCCTACTATGGGACTATGTAGGTAGTGATTGATACTTGTTGAGGTTATCTTAGTCACCCCTAAGCCATGCTCTCACTATTTTATGAGCAACCCTAGTTTAAATGCTCTCATCATTTTATTAGTAACCTAAGCCATGCTCTCACTATTTTGTGAGCACCATAAGCCATGCTCTCATTATTTTACAAGAATCCTTTGTTTAAATGCTCTCACCATTTTATGATATTGAACCATTTAGTTTCTCATCATTCTTGATCAAGATGAGACACTTTTAAAAAAATTCTAAAAACATTTAAAAAATTGTTAAAAAAAACAAAAGAATTGACCACTTCTTTCACTTAAGGATTTTGGAAACCCTTACTAAGTTACAAGAAAATCACTTGTCATTTAGTTTCCCCATACATTTATCCTTTTTCTCTCATGCACTTGCCATTTTATAAGATCATTCCTCTTCTTCTCTCACATCTATTCTATTTGTTTTCCTCAGTTATCACATTCTTCACATTCCCTCAAAGAACTACAGTTGACCTACAGTTTTTTATTGGATATTATTGTTGATGATTCAAAATTGCACTTGATTATAATTAACAACAATGGTAAGTTTCAAGATGTGGGACTTGCATCTTGAAACAACCTCTAGATTTTAGAGAACCTGGTTCTTCTTTGAATCAAGTATATACTAGGAAAAGGGAAAAGAATTTTAACAGAAACACAATGCAAGAAAGAAAATATAATCTATGGCGATGTGCTTGAATGTAATTCAACCTTAATCTTGAGCATAGTGAGACTAAATGTAGGATTCATTTACATTTAAGAGAAAACAAGTGCATGATCAATGTAAAATATTGAAACAATAGAAACATAGGCTCACAACATAGACTACTTTACAGTGATAGAAAAAACACCAACAAAGGCATAGGGTTCAATCTTCTTATTTGAATCTTCAAGTCACATAAGAGGCATAGAAAAATGTACAATTATGTAAACTTCTCAACTCAATAAAATGAGAAAAAAGAAAATGAAATTCCTAATCACATCTCTAGAAAGTCTACAGCCTAGACTACTTTTGTAAATGACACAGAAAATATCAACAAAGGCATAGGGTTCAATCTTCTTATTTAAATTTTCTAGTCATATAAGAGGCGTAGAAACATGTACATTTATATAAACCTTTCAACTCAAGAAAATGAGATGAAAGAAAATGATATTACTTAATCACAACTCTAAAAAGTCTAGACTCTTTATAATCAAATCTCTCTAAAAATTTCTCTCTGATAATTGATGATCTTTCTCTAGTGACCTCTGCACACTTATTTATAGCCTTGAATCCACTCCAGATTGTCTTCTTGTTCCCAATCAAATGGCTCAAATGATATCTCCCCTAACTAAACTAGTAGTTCTTTGGCTAAAATAGATTGCTTGATGCTCCCTTCTCTTGAATGCTATGTAACACTTAGCCAATTCTTTGAAAATATTTTGATTACTTAGGAGACACTACAAAATGACACTTGGCATGTTCTATAGCACCTATTGAAGACATGTGACACTTTTTGCATAACTCATATTCTTATGTGTCTTTGCTCAGGATTATTTTGCCTTTGACACTTGTCATAATCCGCTTCCTCAAAACTTCAATAACTTGAAAGAAAATAAGACCCACAACATTTCCTACCTGAGTAACTTTTAAAAGGAGCATAGAGACAGGTGTCAATCTCCACTACTTCATCACAAGATATGTGGTAATCTATGCTTTACTCATTTGAGGTTACGTGGTGTTCTCCACTTCTTTTAGCTACTCTGTGGAAGATGACACTTGGCGATCTCCACTTTACTCTATTCATACCATAGAAAAAAATGGGTCTCATTTCTCATTTACATAAACAGTGACACCTGGCAGCTTTTGCTTGCTTCAGACACAAAACTTGGGACCCACCACGGTCTTTGCTATATCAGTGAAGTAAAGATGAAGATAATTTAGATCGCGACATGTGGTGGCTTTCGCTTTCTTTTACTTGAGTACGTGTCAACTTTTGTCACTTTTTAGAAAAGCAAAACTGAGACCTTTCATGACTGCCACTTGGCACTTTTTACTTGATCCTAATACTTAGCTTTTGAAACCTTCCACTAAAAAAAAATGAAATGCGGGTGCCAATATGAAACCATAGACGGTGACATGTGGTGCATTCCATTGAGTCACAATGAGATACATGGCACATTCCAACTAACTCAAAGAAAGTATGAAAGGTGCCTCGGATGATGACACTTGGCATTTTGCTTGAAAAAGGATGCCTCGAAGGATGACACTTGTTAGCTTCCGCTTTATCCTAACACTTAGACAAAAATGAATAAAAAGAGAAAATAGAGTCCATGCTCTATTTCAAAACTCCTCCATCTCAGACCACAGTATGCAAAGGCAAAATTTTGTAGCACGCAACTAAAAAATAGAATGAAAGGTAGAGTAAATTTTTACTCTATAGTTATTGGTGAACCCAAGGACTTTTGAGCCTACTCAAAAAGAAACCACAACTCCCGCTAGATCAAAATTTGAAAATCACAGCTTTAACAATGTTGTCTGGTAGGTAGACCACTCTTCATCAGATAACCCTTACTTATTCTACAATTCATTGAAGGCTAAATCAAGGTTAATGATATCCTTTTGTGAAAAGTTTTGCAAAATTTGAACAGTAGTCTTCAATTTGAATTCAAGATGAGAAATAGGAACTAAGACAGCTTCTAATTTAGGGACTGATAAATCATCCTTGAGATCATAGAAAATTGTTTGATCATTCTATTTGGCCAACAACAATGGTTCAATTTCTTCTACCATTAGCATGGTGTTGTCATCAAGAAATGGAGAAGGAAGACCTAATTATACTATATCTTCAACATGCTACTTCATTTCATTGATTCCTTCCTTCATGGCATCCAAAAGCTCCTTGCAACTATTGGCTATGGAATTGAAACTGACAACCTCATTTACTCACTTGGTAGTGACCATTATATCATTGATTCCTGCTACTGATAATGTTGCATCTATTACATCATAAAGTTTTTGTAGCAGTGTCTGCGAGTCCATGACTCTCTCAGAGACTATAGCCAAAGTATTTACAACTAAACTCTCCACCTTTTTTCACAATTCCTATGCATTCAGCAAGAAGGTGAGAGAAGGCCTAAGCTAATTAATCTCTGAAGAGATTCTCTTCCACATGGATTCATATAGATCCCTTACCAGACTTAATACTCTAACACTCTTTGGCCTATTGGCCAGCTCTAGTGTCAATTGTGCTACTCTCTATTGCTCTACATGAAATTGGGCTTGTATGGCTACAATATTATTCTATTCAGCCAATAGCTTTTATTTTAATTAGGTAACCTACAATAGGTGTTACTCACACTTTCCCTGTAACACTAATTTTTCATGCCTAAGGGTTGTCACCACATCCTTTACCTGTGTGAGCCCTTCTTTTAAAGAATCATTTTGGGCCTGAACTACCCAGTGAGTCTAAAGAGAAACATTATTTTGCAACTGTTTATTCAAATTATCTACCTCATTGTTTTTATTATTGATTTTTGAGGTCAAACTATTACAATTTTCCTTTTCCTTGGCTAGCTCAGCTTCCAGCTTCTGTAGCCTCCTTGAAATCTTCAAGTAGTCTTTAGTAACTACAAAAGTGGATTTTGTCAGTAGCTCAACTTTGTCCTATGGCCTAAAGAGTGACATGTTGATGGCTACTACATTCATCGTGTAGTCCTCTAGCTACATCTACTCCATTGGTTTTATTACATTTGGTGATAAATGAGTCACCATTAATTATTGTTGGATGGGATCAAATTGCAACTACAAATGGGGTGTAGCCAAAGCTTTATTCTCCTTAATCTTCTTCTTCTCTCTTCAGGCTTCCCTTGCCTTCCTAGCAGCATCTACTTGGGTCTGGAAGGTGGAAGGAGAGGCAATGTGCCCACTCACAAAAGGATGTCCTTGTGGTAGACCATATTGAATAGCCAATTGTTGGTTATGGGTAATCTAAGGGGAAAGCTTCTTGGGAACAAAGGGAGAGAAATGAGGTAAGGTTAAGGATTGAGGTGGCACTGATGGGATGAAATGAGAAATTGGAATGGCAGAAGTGGTAGGGGATGTCATCTAGCTAGATGAAGTCATCATGCCAGCAGGAGAAGAAATAGACTGAGAAGGAGAGGGAGGAATAATACTTACTTGAGGAGAAATTACTGTACCCTATAATTAGCACTGTGTGGTGTCTGTCTCCTCTTCTGAATCAAACTAAAATTGCACCCTCTTTTGTTTCCTATGTGTTTCTACTTTTGGCTACACTCTATTTCCTTCCACATCTACTTCTTGTGGATAACTAGGAATATCTATAACTAGGACCGATGGGGAAGCTTGTGATGATGAAGGCACCACACTTTTTTGCATTTCTATGGCATTGAGGGATTGAGGCCAGACTGATATAGTTACCATATCTACAGTTTGCTCTGAGGCTTGTGACTCTTGACTAGACCTAGCCCTAGCTTCCTTCTCTAAACCCAGTGTTAGAAAAATACTTGGCTCTGGGCTAGATACAGGGGAGAAATGACACTCATCCCATAGTTCTTCCCATCTTTCATCTATGTCTACATTTCCAAAAGAATGGGTTGTTTGACAAATTTCCTACCTATACTTCCAATAAGCCTCTATCTTCTCATTATCCCAATCCTTATTCTTTAATGTCCTCCTTAATCCAGATGTCATTTTGACTTTAGGATCATAATCCCTTTGTTTGACATAGAATGTCTCTCATGACCTATTTTATGGGAGGGGCAAATCTGTTAACTCAACATAAAATCTAGGAGTTTCTTCCCTAGGATTTCTTCTATTCTCCCAAAATGGGCAGCCTTCATGCGTAATTCTAGTTGCCACCCTATGAGTCCTTACCTAGGAGGATATGAAACCATTTGGGTCATAAACCCATTTGTCTTCTACTAGAAGGAAACCCAAAAATTCTAGCTTTCTGAGAAACACAACTTTTGCATCTCTGGTTTCCAAAACCAAGCTTGTTGTCATCCATGGAAGATCATAAATTTTTATTTTTATCTTCTTGAAACCAAATTCATTGTCAACTATGGATACTTGTTTGGTGACCTTGAGGAATGCTAACCTAAGAGTCAAAGTCTTTGGTAGAAATATTGGTTCTCCAAAAAAACCATGGACTCTTATAATGGTATGGTAGGATCCAAAATAGAAATCACAAGGAATTGGGCAACTAGCTAGGATATTTGAAACACTAGGGAATAGTCTATTCATAATTGGTTCAGCGCTGAGGTAGCAAAAAGTAGGGGTGACAAATTATTCCCAAAATTCATACAGGTCACTAGTCTTTGACAAAATGTGTGTCCATGAAAACATAGGAATGGTTATTTAGAGATCAAAATCTAGGTTATACATATTAAGATACATATGTTGGGCAAAGAGGTTAGAGTTATGAAAAAGCATGATGTGGAACAAATAGGAAGAATACCTGAACACTCCTTTTGATCTAAAATGAGCCAATTATTCTACCATCAAGAAATCAATTTGTTTAGAGTCAAGCCTATACTCCTGGGTTTTGTCAATGGTCTTCAGCCTGAAAAGGATAGCCATTTGTTCTACTTACACTACCATATCATCTGTCATGCCAAAGATGAGAGCCATCATAGACAATGTGTCTTGGCTAGCCTATGTGAATTGAGCTCTTGGTGAGGGGAGTGTGGGTACCATAGTGTCATCATCACCCATTTGTAACTCAGATCTCAAGAACCTTGTCTGAGTGTTGATATTTACCCACATTCTTTACATCTTAGCAATAGTGGGAAATGTAGTTATACTATCATGATGCAAGGCTAACATATCCCTAATAGCTTGCGGTGTGATTTGTACCATGAATGGGCCTCATTGAATGGTTCATGAAGGTGCATGGAGCAAGTCTGCACATAATTCAACCAGGTCAGGGCATGAATGCACAGTTGGGACAATAAATTGATCTATTTGTGAGGTCCATATCCTCATGGTGAATGTTTCATATTGCCCTACTCTAGCCCTCTGTAGACACTTTTGATGTGCCCCTTCTCTAAGATTTTTTCTACTAGATCTCTGAAGAATTGGATCCATGATGCCATCTACATAATCTTTTATTTTCACTGAGTCACTTGCTAGACTAGCTTCAAGAAACTTGGTCTTTGGATAGGCCTTCAATGGTTGTGCAGAGCTAAAGCATATAATTTACTTGCAAGAAACTTATCAAGGGATTCATACATCCCAGCTCCTTGTTGTAAAGATTGTGCCCCCTCCATCTCTATATCTTCTTTGTGGTAACTTGTATGAATTCTTGCACAATAGAGACACTTTTGCTGAAGCAAGTTTACTAAGCACTAAAAATACAGGTAGCAAGGTATTTTCACAGATGTAGGAATGTTTGAGAACTTGTAAGTTTTAACTCTTGCTAAGGGGTATTTATTAACCTATCAAGTCTCGAAATAGCATTAAACTCAAATAACCATTACCATATCCTACTCAATATTTATGGAACAACAAGATAGACATGTTATGAAAGTGGAAGCGTAAGGTACCTTTGGGATTTCTAAAGATTTGGATGACATTCGATGTATTAGAGAATTTTTGAAAAATTTGAAAATTTTGAGTTGTTGACTTCATGTTCAAAGAACACTTATTTTAAAAGAAAAGTGGGAAAATAAGAAAATGGGAAAACAAATTAGGAAAAAAAAGCAAAATGAAAAGGGTAAACTACCTAACTACATTAATGAAGCATCTTTATCTCCCTCCTAGATCAAAAGAATAATTCCTAAAGTCTATTTCATGACAAGCTAGCTTATGTTTCCATACAAGTGATCGAATTGGATATAGCTTTGGTGAATTTCCCTTTGCATATGCCTCATTGATTTGCCTACATTCATGTGAATCTAAGTCAAACATGCTTCCAAAATATATAGACTCTTGTTCTTAGAAGCTCATCAAATATTTGCTCTTGACATTGGCATGTCTTACCAGGAAATCAATTAATGACTTAATTCCTTCTGCTTCAAACTCTAGTTCTATTGCATAATCATGCTCTTTGATAACTTTAAAATTACCAATATCTTGAAAGGATAATTCTAAAAGTTTGCAATAATTTTTCACATGTAATTGAGGCTCACTATTTTTCTACTTATCTGTAACCAGTTCACAATTATCTTGAAAAATGGTATAACCAAACTCAATGATTTCAAATAAATCATTTAAACCATGGTCTAGGAATTGTCCATGCTCCTCCACATTATCTTGTAAAGTAAGGAGAAAATTAGAAATTATTTCTTCATCAGAAGTCAAAGTATATGCTTTCAATTTGTCACTAAGAATCTAGCATTCATGAGATATGTCTTTTGTCTTTTCTTCCTCTAGAACATTTGGGATTATATGATCTTCATCAAATATAACGTAAGTGCCCATACCAATAGAGTCATAATTTCCATATGGGTCACTCTGCATCATAGCTAATAAATGATCATGTTCTTCTTCTTGATTATACCCAGTCCATTCACCTAGCTCTTCGACAAAGACCCTCTCTTCTTTATTCATCATGGCATGGGCTACCTCTAACTTTGCAGTTGGTTCATTGGTGATATAATCCTTATATAATGGCTTAGACAATATCTTCATCTTTGATCCATATTTGGTTCTTAAGATGAGATGAGACCAATCAAGGGACATATATCCTCCTATCTTGGCTGTAATGTATCTTAATAAACATAAGCCAAAGACAGGAGGTATATATATCACTACTACATCTTGATTTACAATTATATTGAGACAAGCATATAATTGTAATTGGAGTTGTTTGATTCTCCCTATGGTTTGTACTGCTTTGCCATCTAGTTGTATGACTCCTTTAGTGAGTGGTTCATACTTAATTTCTAAAGCATTAGCTATCTACTTGGGAATTAGAATGGTACTAGCCTCTGAATCAATCATTGCATTATGCAGAAATTTCTTGCCAACTATTAAAGTTAAATAGAAGGGATCCAGTTTGGATTTGCTTACCTCTACTATATTATTCACTAGGCTTGTTGTCTGCAAATGGACTATATCTTTGAGCTTTTCTTTTCCATCAGTTCCTTCTTTGGTAATAGTATCTTTGGGCACTGCTTGGCCTTGTAGAGCTTCTTGTAGTAGTGTATTCTATTCAGGAATAGCCAATATATCCCATATTGATACTTGTGCCAGAGTCTTCTTCAATTGGTCCACCACATTTATTGGTCCCAGAGTCTGAGCTCTTTGAAAATAAGGATATCTTATTTTTTCCTAAATTTGGGCAGTAGTCCCTTGATTTTGCACTGGCTGAGGCACTTCTTGTCTAACAGCCATGTTTCTTTGCCCTTGAAAAGGAGGATTCTCCATGACTTGACTATTTACAATCTTAGGCTATTCCACCATCCTTCTCTTTGATCTAGTGTAATAATCAGATTGCACCACTGGCTTTTTGGAGGTAGATGCTTCATTCAAGAAAATTGATTCTTCATCTTTAACCCATGAGAACAAAGCATGTTTTGAGGCTATTTCTTCCTCTTGTTACAAGGACATCCCCTGCATTTGAGCCATTAGGACTAAATTCTACATACCAAGAGACTGGTAGGCCTGATTGTCACTAGAACTTGCAAACTGACCATCCATTCTTCTTTACTCTACCACATTTTGTTGTAGATTACCCATAAGACAATCTCTAGGTGTATGAGCATTGTTGCAAGGGAAACACCAGGCATTAGTGTTATCCACGTACTTATTTTATCCTATAACAATCGCCTTATTTGAACTAAGAGGAATAGTCTATGAGGGTGTGGTGACTGCAACAAATTGGTTTGTTGGTTGATGGTTAGTTTGTCTTGGAGGACCCTGATATTGGTTTGGTTGAGATGAAAATCATTTTCCTTGATAGAATTGATATGAAGGCTTAGAGAAAGTATTATGTTATCTTTTTCTATTGATCAGCTCATTAGAAAATGTCTTTAGGATATTCTTGATATCATCCAGCTTAGATGACTGAGTGGGGACAATTTCTTTAGCAGATGGTTGAGGGTAAGTGTACATGGACATAGGTGGGCTTACAGATTTAGGGACTTTTTGAGGTAATGGCAAGGAAACTTCTGGGAACATGGGCATGGGAGGCCTTAGAGGTAACTTTCCAGCATCTATTAAATTGTTTTTAGCTCTGACTGTATAGTCATAAGCCTCAAGAAAAATGTGTCCTCCAAGTGACTGAATTATAACAGATATATTTGAATTCAAAGCCTTAAGCTAAAACACTATGGCCATACCTAATAATGGTCTAGCTGTAATAGGGATTATATCCCGAGTCTTTTGAAATTTGGAATTGAAGTCAGTCATGGCTTCTTTTGGTCCCCTTTGAATGGTAATTAATTGCTATAACAAAGAAGACTTATCACCTTTCTCTACAAATCTTTCAAATAAAAGATCTCTAAGTTGATCCCATGTAGAAATGGTATTTGGGGTCAGGGACCTATACCATTCTAAATCTTTCCCTTTAAAAGAAGCTGATAATAATCTTATGGCCACATTTTGCTATGTGGAAACATGTATAGCACAGACATCTGATACATCATGCAGATGCTCTTTAGGTGTTTTAGAGTCTTACCCACTAAATTTAGGCAGAGCTTTTAGGGCATTCACTGGGATAGGGTCCCAAGTGTCTGGTGGTGTTGGGAGAATTAAGGGACTACCAGTGTTCCATCTTGCATAATTTATTAGGGGTATAGGGGCTCCCATATTGGATTTAGGTATTGGTAAAAATTGGTTGGCTCTTCTTCTTGTACTTATTACTAAAGGTGGAAAAATAATACCTAGATTTGTAGCAGATTGTGATCTGGTTACGGGTCCACAACTATGACTCCTCGTAGCTCTTTGGTTCATATAATCTTGAAAGAGACTTCAAGATTGGTCCCACTGAGCATGCCAAAAATTGTTGATGATTTAAAATTGCAATTGATTCTAATCAAAAACAATGGGAAGTTTCAAGATGTGGGACTTGCATCTTGAAACAACCTCCAGATTTTAGAGAACCTGGTTCTTCTTTAAATTAAGTATATACTGGGAAAAGGGAAAATAATTTTAATATAAATAGAATGTAAGAAAGAAAATCTAATCTATGGTGATGCTCCTGAATGTAATTCAACCTTAATCCTGAGCACATTGAGACTATATGTAGGATTCATTTACATTTAAGAGCAAACAAGTGCATGATCAATGTAAAAGATGAAACAATAGAAATGGAGGCTCACAGCATAGACTACTTTACAGTGATACAAAAAATGTCAATAAAGGCATAGGGTTCAACCTTCTTATTTGAATCTTCAAGTCACATAAGAGGTGCATAAACACGTATAGTTATGTAAACTTTTCCATTCAAGGAAATGAGACAAAAGAAAATGACATTCCTAATCACAGCTCTAAAAAGTCTATAGCCTAGACTGCTTTTGCAAATGACACAAAAAAATATCAACAAAGGCATATGGTTCAATATTCTTATTTGAATTTTCCAATCATATAAGAGGCATAAAAATACATACAGTTATATAAACCTTTCAACTCAAGAAAATGAGACAAAAGCAAATGATATTACTTAATCACAGCTCTAGAAAGTTTAGACTCTTTACAATCAAATCTCTCTCAAAAATTCTCTCTGATAATTGATGATCTTTCTTTGGTGACCTCTACACCCTTATTTATAGCCTTAGATCCACTCTAGATTGTCTTCTTGTTCCCAATATATTGGCTCAAATGAAATCTCCCCTAACTAAATTGGCAGTTCATTGGCTAAAACAGATTGCCTGACGCTCCCTTTTCTTGAATGCTATGTAACACTTATCCAATTCTTTGAAAATATTGTTGTTACTTAGGAGACACCAAAAAATGACACTTGGCATGTTATGTAGCACCTATTGAAGACATGTAGTACTTTCCACATAACTCATAGTCTTTCGTGTCTTTGCTTAGGAGTATTCCACCTTTGACACTTGTCACAATCCACTTCCTTAAAACTTCAATAACTTGAAAGAAAATAAGACCCACAGCATTTCCTACCCATGTAACTTTTAAAAGGATCATAGGGATAGGTTTCGATCTCTATAGATTCATCACAAGATACATGGCAATCTCTGCTTTACTCATCTGGGGTTACATGGTGTTCTCCACTTCTTTTAGCTAACCTGCAGAAGATCACACTTGGTAGTCTTTACTTTACTCTATTTATACCATAGAAAAAAATGGGTCTCATTTCTCATTTACACAGACAGTGACACCTTGTAGCTTCTGCTTGCTTCAGACATAAAACTTGGGACCCACCATGGTCTTTGCTATATCAACAAAACAAAGATGAAGATAATTCAAACCACGACACATGGTGGCTTCTGCTTTCTTTTGCTAGAGTACATGTCAGCTTTCATCACTTTTTAGAAAAGCAAAGTTGAGACCTTTTGTGACTGCCACTTGGCACTTTCCACTTGATCTTGATACTTAGTTTTTGAAACCTTCCACCAAAAAGAGATGAAATGTGGGTATCGATATGAAACTGTGAACAGTGACACTTGGCACGTTCTACTGAGTCGCTATGAGATACGTGGCACATTCTGACTAACTCAAAGAAAGTATGAAAGGTGCCTCAGACGATGACACTTAGCATTTCACTTAAGAAAGGATGCCTCAGAGGATGACACTTGTCAACTTTTGTTTTATCCCAACACTTAGAAAAAAATGAATCAAAAGAGAAAATAGAGTCCATGCTCTATTTCAAAACTCCTCCATCTTGGACCACAGTATGCGAAGGCAAAATTTTGTAGCGCACGACTGAAAAATAGAATGAAACATAGAGTAAATTTTTACTCTACAATTACATCCATGGAACTATGTAGGCAACATCCACTTTCTTAGTTCATATGGAGACAGCTCATCCACTCCTTTCTTTATCTTCTATTCCCCCATTTTGTTTGTTTGTTAAGTTGTCTCCAATTTTTTTTTGGCAATGTTCATATGGTTTGTATTACGTTATTTGTTTATTTGTTTCTATTTATTTTTATTTGTTTCTCTACTTGTTTGTTTGCTTTTAAAATTGTTTCCTTGATTTAGTTTATGTGTGTTCATTAGGTGATTCCTTACCCACACTTACACTTGAATCCATCTTTATTCATATGTTTACATTGTCATCATGGTTTCTATCATTGGTGCATTATTTTCTATTGAATATTGGGTTATGGGAGTCATTCCTCATGCATATTTTAGCCAAATCCTCATGATGTTATATCATGATGCCTACTGACACATGCTATGAAAAACCTCAGCTTCAAAAAGTTTATTCAGTAATGGTGGCATCTCTTCCACACCAACATCTTGATTCCATTCTAATCACATAACAAATATAGTAATTAACCATGAAAGAATTTCAACCTATATTAGTTTGAATGAGCATCTCCCTACTAGTTTAATCATTACCCTCTGTGTTAAATTATCATCATCATCATCCTAGTTTATCATGTTTGCCATAATCAGGGTCTAATGATTATAACCGCCTATGGGCAAATCATTGCACATTGTCCCACCTATATTTTTCAATAATTATAACTACATTTGGGCAAATTATTGTGTTGTCACCACTTTACTTTTTTTTCCAATACATGGGCAAGTTATTCTCTTAATTGTCTGTCCTAGCTAGGGTAGCTCCATCTTCTCAATGATTATAACTGCCTTTGGGAAAATCATTGTGTTATCATACCATGTTACCACTATCAAGGTACATTGCTTATAACTACCTTTAAGCAAACCATTGTGCACCATCCCACTTGAATTCTCAATGATTTTGACTACTCTTTCAATATCATTATGTTTTCACCCCATCAGCTTTCCTTTCTTTGGTCACTTCATTTCACTTCTTTCTTTTTGAGAGACTATTTGCTGACTTGCTTGTGCCAACCATTTCCTCAAGGGGTCATCATATAGTTAGTTTATCATCATTGCAGTTGTAGGCATACATGACCTTTTCATTCTTTGAGAAGATGTTACTATGCTTATATCTTGTAATGCCTTCCCAAATTGGGGCAAACTATAGACACCTAAATTTGGCCATTGATAACCTCTAAATAGGCTTTTGGCAAATCTCCATCCAAAATGCACAATTTGGCTTGAAAACACTAAAATATGCTAAATGATAAGAAATTTACATATTCAAGTGCCAATTTGTGCCAGGGTATCCCTAAATGGGGTAATGCAATTTGTGGGCCATCTAACTTTGATGAGTTTATTTTGAGTCAAAATGCTAAATTTGCATATGGGTGCTCTGGATTGCTCTTCCCTATCAAATAATTTACACAAGACATGTGCCTTTGTTATTTATTTTTGCCAAGATACTAAATAGGAATATAGTTCTAATGCATCTAACAATGCCTTCTAACTCCAATCTAGTCAAATTTGAGACCAATTATAAGACATTCTAATCAATTTGAGTAATTTATGCATAAAGTGCTTAATCATGATTAAGAGCTAATTAACCCAAATCAAGGCATAATTAATAATTACATGGATACTTATTGAATACTTGTTTTTATAAATGAATATTGAATATCTACATCATCAAGTGACCTCATTTCTTAGGAAGACATCCCTAAGCCATAAATGCCATAAATATCAAGATTCATGCCTCCCATGCCTCATCAATGCCTTCCATGGTGCCCTTCATGCCTCTTAATTACCCCTTCTTCCAATGTCATGATGAAGATAATTACAAACTTAATTCTAAAAATTGAATTAATCCTCAACCATATATCTCAATCTTGAGATGGATGGTTCAAGTTGATTATGATCAAATCCAAAAATCTATAAATAGGAGGCCTCACAACATCATTTCTAAGTCTTGATAGTGTAAAGTTATAATGTAGGATTGGTTCCAAAATCTTCATAAAACTAGTGTTACCATGGAAAATTGATTCCAATCCAAGCCAAGCCACAAGCCACAAGGTGCCAAGGAGAAGAGGCGATAGCCAAGCCACCTTTAATGAAGACTTCATGAGCACAAGTCGAGCAAGCCACCACTACAAAGTCATTTGGAGCATCCAAGGAAGGTGAAGAAAGTCTTGTGTTTTCATTCCTTGCTTTCTAGTTTTGTTTGTCATTCATTTTTGTTAACTAAGCTCTCCCTAGTGTCTAGGCCTAGAGATGTTATGGTATTAGTGTGTTTCTTTTATTTTGTTTTCATTTTGGAACTAACACCATACTAACCATCCTCTCTTGATTCAAATTCCTAGATCACAAATAGACCATCTCTTATTGACATGAGCATAATAATGGAATAGAATGCTAGTGGATATAATTAATATCAAGAGTTAGAGGCCAAGAATAAATCTAGTTCTAATCCACCTACTAGTTCAACAAGTGTGTTATCTTTAACTTCCACTTCAGCTTTAGCTACCACTTTAGTTTCAACCATGGAAACATGTAGTGCCATTCAGTCACCAAGTAAGCCTTAATTAATGGCTAATTTTTTATACAATTTTTCATGTAGTATGTATTTCATCTAACCATGACTATTTAAGATTCATTACCTTTATGTTATAATTAATTGAATTATTTTTTTATAGCATGAACACATTTCATGACTGTTGTAACTTATAAGTTATAACATGCAATTTTGTAAAGTATAACTAAACTTAGGTTCTATTTTTTTTATGTAATCTAAAGTTTTACTACACTTGGAGGATGAGCCATCCCCTTCCATAAGTCTTTAAATACATGTAAAACCCTCTTTCAAAGGGTTGGATTTTTTATCAATACAAGAAAAAATTGATTCATTGATTGTCATGCAACTGTGTTTGTTCTCTCTTCTTCCTTTTTTATGTTATTAAGATTTTAGCTTCTTTGTCTGTATCAATTCAGTAATTTTGAAGTGTACAAATACTATGGATAATACTAGTTGTTATAATTGATGTATATTGATCTTAGATGTGTAGCATCTATTGAAGATTAGTAAATTCCTTTGATTTAAAAGAATATTTTAGACTACATTGATATCTCAAGGTGTGTAGGAGTATTCCCCTTTGGTATAGTCTTCTAGCCATGTGTTGTAACTACTCTAAATAACTTCCTAGTCAGAGCTATAACCTCTCCACTAAGAGTGTCCAACATCAACTCTAAAGATAGCAACCTTCAAATTAGACTATTAATTTCCTTATACTTATTTCCCTATATTGCTTAAATGTGCTTATTCATGAGTGTGAAATAGATACAAATGACAAACATTGGTCTTGGAGATACTCGTCCACCAAAGAAATAGCCTTAGGAGTGACACTTTAAGAACATAAAACCTACTTTTATGCCTTACCTTTCCCTCATTTTGAGTTATCTTTTTAGATCTACCCACCATAGATTAATTCTCCACCCATCCAACTCATTTAGTATTTTCCTTCTTTTATATTTCACACATCCATCCATAAACATAGTTAAATAACCTACAATCTCAACATGTTATTCCACCAACTATTTTTTTAAAATGCATACCTACAACTCATGTCCTGGAGTGGAACTTCATTTCCATAGAGATCCTAAAATGTTAGAGGCTACCTCATTCAGTTTATGTGGTGTGCACAAAACCCACATCAAAAAACCCAACAATATCACCCCTTATCTCTATTGACTCTTTATCCCACTCATAATATTTCTCTAGAGATAATATACATGAGTTGTGAGAACAAATCACTCACACACAACCTATATTAATAATGAGTTTTATTTACAACTATTTTATTATTTTTGGGAAACTAGTGTTTATTTCCTAAATAATAAGGGGTTTGGAGTAAGGAAAAAATCTAATTTAATAGGGTAAAATATAGATTTTTATCAAGTAATTTACATGGAGAGGAGAAATAAAATTATCTAAAAATATGCTAAAATGGAGGATTCAAGAGCTAAAAATTAATATGCAAGAATGGGACATTATTTTGAATCTAGATCTAGCCTTCATTTTGTGATTGGATAGGAGCACCAAAAATGGACAGGAGTGGCACTAATATTGTAGTCCTCCCTTGTCACTACTATCCTGGAGATCTAAACTTGTTAGGTTTTGTTCACCACCTTAGTGTGAGCTTGTGTACCAAATTTTGAAGGCTAGAATTCAACAGATCTTGTTGTAGGTCCATTTCAATCTCCAAACCCTATATTCATCTGTACATATGTAAATAACAAATAAATCAAAAATAAAAGGGGGAAAAATTGGGTTAGGGGAAGAATAATCACATGATCTAGAACCCCTATTATCCTAATCATTACCTATATTAACCCTCAAACTAGGGTCTCAAATCCAATGTAGTTTTCCCTCAGGGAATGTGCATAATCAACATGCATGATAGATGCAAGAATGACTTTCACCTAGGCCCCTCCTTGATCAAGCATGCAAGTTTATGTGTGATTCACAATGCTAAGCTATAATAGTGACTCATTTTTATTATGTCTAATGTGTCAAAGTAGTAAGTACTAGCTATAAAATGCCTTGTAAATTCCTTTATATAAGAGACTCATTATTTCAAATTTGGGAGATTTATTTACATTTGGCCAACATTAGAAACTTAATGACAAAGCTAAGAAAGGGGTTGGGACCTATTGAGCAAAGGAAACTGACCATTGGGGTTTAAAATGGCCCTATACACGAGTGCTGTAAATGGACAAGAGTGGCACCAACATTATTTTCCAAGCCCAACACTCCTATCTTATAGTCCCAAGACTTGAGGGAATGGAAAGAGGATAGAAAACCTAATCTAGCAGAGGTGGAATGACTATTTGAAAGGCTTTTGATGACTGGGAATAGATAAAAAGGTGTCTAAGACATGTAATAAGACCCATATGACTAAAATGAAAGACATGGCTAAATGTGAACAAAGCTTATATTCTCTAGTCGGAGTCTCCTATGAAAGGGCTATGAAAATACATAATATGTGTGGTTGCTTAACCAATTTAGGGTGTATACATTTGCCCCCATTTTAATCTAGTGATGCAATGAAATGAAGTACTAGAGTAAAAGTAAGAAGAAGAAAGTGTGTACCTAAACCTACTTGTGTGAAGTTGAAAAAGGGTCCAACTCATTTCATAGCTATGGAAGTGGATGGAGAGTTGAATATTGCATGGAGAAAGAAGAAATACCTATGATATATGCCCCCTATGTTGAATTTGGATGTAGAATCTGTATAAGATGGAGGAGGACAATGTTTACCCCTTGTGTTGAATCTGACTAGAATGAGAAATGCTCAGAGGTCCAAAACCAATGTTTACCCACTATTCCACATAATCTCATGTAATATGAAATGTGTACATGAAATTTGTATATTGTGAAGAGTAAAATCTATCATGCCCCCACTATAAATATTTGAATTGGAATTTAGAAATGCTAAGAGGTCTAAAACCAATGTCGATCCTCTACCCCACATAAACTCATGTATTCTAAGTCTGGGTAAGGATATGGACCAATCACTGTAGATGATCATATGATATAATATGGTGATAACTTGGGTATAGCTAGGTGTAATTTGAAACTTTGGTAAATGTGTAAGAAGAAAATGGCATGTCTTGACATTCCATATGTATAATCTCAAATGATGAAGAACATGGACATCTGTGCCATGCCCCCAAATTTGGTATGTGTGTGATGCATGTGTATAATTTGGTAATCTATATAACCACATGTGATATGACCTATCATGCCATGCCGCATGTGTAAAACTAGAGATCCAAGCATTGTGCTTTGCACTATGCCTATAATCTGCTATCTGGTCTTATAACTGTATCATGCTATGTTCTATGTGTGAAATGTATAATAATGTACATACCCCCAAATTTGGGATCTAAGTTTGAATCTATATCAAATTCATTATAAATCCATGTAATCTAAACCATTGTATTTAACTAATTTGTGTATCTATAAACTAAAATCATTTTGGATCCATATGATCTGAACCACTATATCTATAAGCTGAAGGTATATCGCCTTAAATGTCTTGAGTAATGTTGAGTGATCCATGCAATCTAAATCATTATTTATTTTGACTGTTTTTAGTTAAATTTGATAATTTAAATATTGGAGGTGTAAGAACCATGTTGAGTGACCCATCTAGTTTGGATCACTATATATTTTGACTATTTTGAGTTGAATCTGATAATCTAAAAATTAGAGGTGTAAGAACCATGCTAAGTGACCCATGTAGTTTGAATCATTGTATATTTCTATCATTTTGAGCTTAATCTAATAATCTAAAAATTAGAGGTGTAAGAACCATGTGCATCTATCTATGAGAGTGAATTGGTATATTGGGTAAGTCTAGGAATAGTAGGAATGATACCCCACTTTTGGGGATAGGGATGAGATCTCATGATAGAGAAGTTTGAGCCAAAAGTGATTACTAGTGGCATAAGAATAGATGCAAAGTTGGTATAGTTTGAATTGATTGAGAAGTTATTTGATTGATTAGACTAAGTTATTTGAATTAGTTTTCACTTATTTAGGACCAAGTTGTATGTCTGGATATAAAAAGAGGTATAGAGATGTGTGTGTGGCATAGTAGGTTGATGATGTAGTAAGAAAACAAGGCTTGCATGATGTCAAAGGTAACATTGTCATGATTTTGTGGAATGAAATGGTTTGTAAAATAGAGCTATAGGGTTCTAGCTATGGGTAAAATAGTATTTTGATTTGTATGAGAAATTTGTTTGATAAAGGAAATTGGATTGATTCTAGACTCATTTACGTATTGATTAGGTTGAGAATTAAATATCTAGAGTGAGAGATATGTTGAGGAAATGAGAAACCGCCACAACTTGATTTGAGTAGTTGGCAGCCCAAGTGGAGGTTGGTGGTGATGTTACCCTAGTAAGTAGCTAAAACACATTATTTTTGCCTATTTGGAAGCTTGATTTTGATGTTTTTGAGTTATTTTAAGTATCTTAGGAAATATTTGACTAATTACACCACTCCTATCTTGAATCTGGTGCTATTGTCCTATGTTCAACACTACTATCTAAGTTATAGTGTTGTTGTGCAATGTTGGTGCCCTTTTTGTATCAATATTATCCACTGGGGCTAGTTTTCTAGTATTTTGAATTATTTCCTATTGATTTGTAGCTTAGTTATATTCTATGGCATGGTTAACTAACATATATTCTATTTTATAGTGTTTTTTTAGGGTGAGGTATAGATGAGGGAGTTCCATAGAGGTTAGGTTATGGAGACACTATGATTGTTGCCTTTATCAGCTGATGAGAGAGCTATGATGGATAAATCAATGTTGGGTCATGTGTGTGACCTAGTTCCTATGTAGCAGGATAGGTATCTGATTACTACCTTATGTGAGAGGTGGAATATAGATACATATACTTTCTAGATTTTGACTAGGGAGATTATGATTATTCTAGAGGATGTGTACTGTATTTTGCATTTGTTGGTTAGTGGATGGCATGTGACTTTAAGGAATGATATAGGTGTGGATGCTAATGACCATGCATCCCTATTATTTTGTTGGTGTGCCCTCAAGTATACATCAAAGAGGTAGTGATAGTGATGTATTATTATCTATTCTTATGCACTCGAGTGTTTTATGTCTTTAAAAGTGGTTGACCATGTTGTTGGCTTCATTTGTTGTTATAGATGGGAGTGGGGTGTTGATTGTATACAAGATGCATAGGATTATACACAGTATAAAGGTGTATGGTACTATGTTTTTATGGGGTAGAACTATGCTTATCCACTTATATAGGGATCTGTATAGGTTTACTCAAGAGGCATTCAGTGGTGGTGTGAGTGTGGCTAATTTATTACATTTTTGGGCTTATGAACACATAGTGGTTATGTGGCTGATAAGATTACTGAGGGAGAGGTGGGCACCTCCATAGCCATATAGGGAGCAGTGGATGAGTATATTAGATATTTGGTCTCCTAAGATAGATAACTATAGATGGGTTTTAGATAGATTAGTGGCTTAAGATATCGTATGGATGCCCTATATAGGATTCCCTGGGTGGCCTAAGGATGGAGTGAAATTTTGATATATAAGGGTCAGTTGTTGGTTACATGACCACTAGGTTGGAGTATATGAATACTTTCAATACGAGCACATGACTAGATAGTTTGGGGTAACATACGATGTGCCCCAAATATCATAGGTGTGGGTGAGGAGTGCACATGCACCAATGAGGGTAGGAGCTCATGGGAGGCCTACTAAGTCTAAGTTAGCACTGTTACCTTTGGATGTGTGGGATGTGAATATATATATTCCTGATGTAGATGATGTTGGATGCATAGAGGCATATACCACATGATGGGATGGGCATCAATGGGCACCCTTGTATATTATTAATGGAGGAGATGCCCCTAAGTATGAGGATCCTACTCCAATCTAGATGATGAGAGGTAAGCATTGATTGCATTTGAATTATGTACAAGATTATGTTTATTTTAGTTAGTTTTGAAAATGTATGTCTAATGTAGTGTTTGTAATTTTACGTGTAGGTGGAGTGGGAGGTGCCCAAGATAAAGCACCTATTGGAGGAGGAGATGGAGATGATGGGTTCTAAGAGACCATCATTGAGTCTACACTTTGAGAACTCACACAACATGTTCCCGATGATGCTATGGAGGAGGTTTTGATAGAGTGAGCAATAATTACATCCATCATTTATGCTCATTTATTTAATAGGGCTATGATATCTATAGCTACATATGTTAAGGTAGTGGGAGAGAGGGATGAGATGAGGGCTGAGCGAGATAGGTATAGGATGCCTCCACCTAATTATGGATTGGTAAGTACAAGGATTATGGATGAGCACATGAATATTTAGTGGTGATATGTAAACTTTCATGAGGAGCATGATCAATTTTTGTAGTGAGAGAATTAGTGTAAGAGGCATTCAAGAGCTCAAAGAGGTGCAAGGTCATCAAGTATTAGGTTAGACTATGAGACTAGTACTAGAAGAGAGAGTGAGACTAAGAGTGAGGGCATGATGCCCATTCATGATTAATTATACCTTGATATGATGTATATGTTTTGAAAACAATGGTATATGTATATATAGATATTGGTTTTGATTTTGACTCATGCGTACTATGTTTATGGATTGTGGAATAGATTGGTATTTTAATTTTGTTTATTTATTAATAGTTGATTTGGTATTGATGTTGAGGCTACGTATGTTTGGTAAAATGTTACTTAGGATATGTGATTTGATTATTTTGATAATTGTGATGTTGGGTTTGTATTTCAATTTGTATGCAAGTAAAAAACTATATTTGGTTTGTAATTATATGTGAGTGAAAAAATTGTTAGTTTTGTAATTGGGAAACTATTTTGATAAACTTAGTTGGTTTAATGTTGGTAAAAATATGATTTGGTAACATCTAGGTTTTGATAGGTGAGTTTTGTCTATGGATAGTTATTTGGAATTAGGAATGTTAATTTTTATTATGTGGGGATGTAAGATAACACATTGTGCATATTACTTCCTTGAGAGTGGATCAAGAATACAAAGGCTAGCTAGACCTTTGGCTCCATCATTTCCCTATTAAGTGAAGTTATGAGCTGATGCTAGTAATAATATGTATCATATCATTTTGTGTTGTATCACTATATAAACCCTATTGGCCAACTTAACAAGTGCCCATACTTCTCATGCTCTATAAGATGTGCTTTGTATCTGATATTGTTTATTGTGTATTAACTATAGTTGTACATGAAGATTCTACAAAATGTAACTTTATTAGATGTGCTCTATAAACTATATGCTATGAATAAGTCTCACCTATCCATATTCGTATACCCTATGGCCTCTACTATGTTGTGTATGACTGAGTCTTAGATCAAATTAGAGATAAAACTTGTGATGAGGGATCATTTAATCTTAACCACATTAGATTACTATGTGAGAGAATGCCCCAAAAAATTGCCTGTAGTGAGTATTTCTCATGAGTAGTACTTGGTGATGTGTATGATTGAGCCATAGATCGATTTGGAGATGAAACTTGTGATGAGGGATCATTTAATCTTAACTGCAATGGATTGCTACATGAGATAGGACTCAAAAATTCTACTTGTAGTGAGTATTTATCATGAGTATTACTCTATTGCTATGCCTGTGACTCTATTGTATATGTGTATGGAATTGCACTATGTACTCCTTAGACTATAGTGTTATATGTAGGTTTTTCTCTTTGGACTAATGTCTAAATCTTATGAATAGGTGGAATAGGAGATCTCCTATGAGACTCTATCCTAGAACCTACATTATTCTCATGATGAGCGACTAATGATTCCTATAAAGGAATGTCCTAAGATGACTCAATCATGGAAGAATGACATATAAGGTTCCATGATGGAGGAGATATTAGTGCCCCCTATGTAAATTTTATTATTCCATTATCAATGCATCTATTAATGCAATCCCTAAGTCTAAAATAATCATTATCACTATGTCCACTGATACGATGATAGTTACAAAAGGGTCAATGTGGTTATTTTTATAAGAGATGTGGATCTCATCGATGAATCGAAGGCAATGGGATTAACCTCTTATCTAGAAGTGCTGATAATATGACAAATGGCCTATCCTTCTCTGAATCAAATTATAGTGGTGCTTTGTTGTTTTTCTCTATAGTGCATACTATAGGTTGTGCTTTAGAGACTGGCTCTTTGTTCTTAACTGGTTGATTTTTGGTTGAGGTCTCCTACCTTTTTTAGGACATGGTAGATGTTCCATGCTAAGAGTTGTAGATGGAGGTGTTGCTATAAAATCTAGAGTAATCCAATCAACTAAATCTACCTCAAATAAATCCCAATTTATTTTTCAAGGCTATAACTATATAATAAGTGCCTAAAATAAGACTTTGTCTGATATAGTATATGCTTGAGGAGAGGTTGGTGAAGCCCTTTAATAAAGATATGCTAAATCTCTAAACCTATTGGTTTGTATATCAATCATAACATATGATTATTAAACCATAAGATATAATCACTGACTGGATCTGAATTATTTTGATGTAAAGTTGCAAGTTTCTCATATGTAACATGAGGGCCCATGTTTACTATGTAATTTTTGAGAAATGTATCCTCTAAGTCATCATATGTGTGTAAGGAGCTAATGGGGAGTAGATGAAAGAACCAATTTTGTGCTTCCCCCACTAATGTTTGTTGGAATAATTTTAATACAATCAAAGGCTCACATGAGATGTCAAAGCATTCTAAAAATCCTGAAGGTGTACGAATGGACCTCCAATTCCATTAAAGTGAGGCAATGATGGTATCTAAAAATTATTAGGTAATGAAGATTTTACAAATGTCTTCAGAATGGGATTACCATGTAGATCATTGGTATCCATCCAAGACTTGTAAGCCTTATTTTCCAAGGTAAGGATATGTACCTGGTGTTATAATTCACCAACTACATGCATCAAAGAGATAATATCTTGGGATGGTAAATTATTATCTTGATGTGGTTCATTTAATATTTGAATTTAATTGTTCATTTTAGCCATGGGAATGTTACATTTAGTAATTAGATCATAAAGAGGGGGTGTGCTCATTGAAACCTTGGGAGTAATGGTAACCTAGACCTTACTATAGGGATGTGGGTTACCATTCTCTTTAGGTGAAGAGTAAGAACTAGGTTCTACTGTAGTGAGGGGTGTCTTGGGAGATTCATTGGTATCTTTATGTTTTAGTGAATCACATTATAATTGAGTAGAATGTGTGATGTTATCATTAACATGTGCACCATTTGAAATAGAATCATGCATATAAGTAGAAACAACATTTGGTAGTGCATAATTTTTGAGAGGACAAATGAGATAGGAGTTTGAGGCATGAGATGCATATTCTTCTTCACTATATTCATAATAATCATCTTTGTTCCATGCATTATAAAAATTACAATATTGTTCATATTCATTTGCATGTTCACTATCATACTCATTATCACTTCCATCATTGCTAAGGAGAGGTGTAAGATAAGAATTTATTTCCTTTATAATATGCAATAATTTATCATGTGAATGTGGAAGATTATGTACATTTATGTCATCCATGGATGGAATGCATGAATTACTTTCATTTTCAACATGAGAAGAGTAAGAGAGTTATCATTTATACATTATTTTAGTAAATGAGAGTTGAGATCATTAGATGCATTATTTTAACTATGCATTGGCAATTTGATTTTATTATGTGTATATTGTTGTATTTTGAATATAGAAGTAGCAAAAGAGAGAGTGATATTAGGTTCACATGGAAGCAAATTATCACCAATAAGAGTTTCACTTGGAAGTGCATGACTAATTTATTCATTTTGTGCATTGTGCATAGGATAATGAGGTGAGAAGTATCTTTCCTATTTATCAAAATTATTTTCTTTAGAAGAAGGAATAAAAGACATAAGTTTTAAAGGAGAAGATTCATCTAATTTTTATTCACTATCACATTCACATGTATCATCATATTCCTCATTACAACAATAGTAATTATCCTCATTGTAAATGAAATCATTTTCCACATTTTTAGTTAATGTGCAATTTTGAAAATTCGTCCATTCATTGTCATAATTAAGAGAACAATTTAGAAATTGATCTATGGGATGAGAGGGAAGAAGTGCCTTAGTGTCCATTTTATATATTTCACCAAAGAGAATGTGAAAAAGTAATTTTAAGTAAATAAATGCAATAATAACTATTAGCATGGAATTTTTGAAAATATTTTTGACAATCTAATCAATTTGCAAAAAATTCAAAATATTTTTATAAAAATTATGAGGGAAGGCTTAGGGTTTGAGGAGCTAATTGAGGAATCTAGGGTTTGGACTAGGGTTTTAGAAAATTTGAAAATTATGCCAATAATTTCAATTATAAAAAAAAATGAATGGAATAAATGTGGAAAAAATTATAGAAAAAATCAAAAATTTGAAATTGAATATTTGCACAAGAAAACTATTAAATTTGAAATTATTTTTGACAAAGTAAATGATTTGCAAAAATTCCAAAATATTTTTCTAAAATTTTGCAAGGAAGGATGTCTTGAGGTTTTAGGACCTATTTTAGGAATCTAGAGTTTTGAATTAGGGTTTTAGAATTTTTGAAAATTATGTCAATAATTTAAATTCTAAAAATAATTTGAATGAAACAATTACACAAAAATTCATATAAAAATCAAAAATTTGAAATTTATTTTTTGCACAAAATTATGCAGGAAAAACCCTAATTGCACCTAGGGTTTTAGATTTGTTTGAAGTAAGTCGGGTTCACCAATTTTTTTATTGTTTTTGGAAAACTAGTGTTTATTTCCTAAATAATAAAGGGTCTGGAGTAAGGAAAAATATAATTTAATAGGGTAAAATATAGATTTTTATCAAGTAATTTACATGGAGAGGAGGAATAAACTTATCTAAAAATAGGTTGAAACAAAGGATTCAGGAGATAGAAATTGATATGCAAGACTAGGACACTATTTGGAATCTAGATTTGGCCTTCATTCTATGATTGGATAGGAGCGTTGAAAGTGGATAGGAGTAGCACTGGTGCTGTAGTCCTCCCTTACTATTGTTGTCCTAGAGATTTAATATTTATAGGTTTTGTTTTCCACCTCAGTGTGAGCCTCTATACCAAATTTTGGAGGCTAGAAGTTAACAAATCTCGATATAGGTCCATTTCAATCTCCAAAACTTGTATTCATCGACATACATGCAAATAATAAATACATCAAAATCAAATAAAAAGGGGAAAAACTAGGTTAGGGGAAGAATGATTGCATGATATAGAACCCCTAATGTCCTGATTGATACCTATATTCACCCTCAAGCTAGGGTCATAAATCCAATGTAGTTCTCCCTTAGGGAACATGCATAATCAATGTGCATGATAGATGCCAGAATGAATTTCACCTAGGCCCTTCCTTGATCAAGCATGAAATTTTATGTCTGATGTAGAATGCTGAGCTATATTATTGATTGATTTTTATTATATCTAATGTTCCAAAGTATTAAGTGCTAGATATAAAATGCCTTGTGAAGTCCTTTATATAGGATACTCATTATTTAAAATTTGGGAGCTATATTTGCATTTGGTCAACATTATGAAACTTAAGGATGAAGCTAAGAAAGGGTTTGGGACCTATTAAGTGAAAGAAACTAACCATTGGGGTTTAAAATGGCCCTGGACAAGAGCACTAGAAATGGACAAGAGTGGCACCGACACTATTGTCTAAGGCCAATGCTCCTATCCTATAGTCTTAGAACCTAGGGGATTGGAAAGTGGATAGAAAACTTGATCTAGTAGAGGTGGAATGACTATTTGAAAGGCTTCGAATGACTAGGAATAGGTAAAAATGTGTCTAAGGTATGTAACAAGACCTAGATGAATAAAAAAAACACATGGCTAAATGTGAACAAAGCTCATATTCTCTAGTCAGAGTCTCCTAGGAAAGGAGTATGAAACAACATAATATGTGTGGTTGCTTGACCAATTTAGGGTGTATACAACAAATCATATCAATAATAAACTTTACAAAAATATAATAATTTGAGTAGTAACCCAAACATGATTTCTATAACATTCCCCCCTTAATGCGAACATGGGGAAATATTATTATGTATTATAAATACCACCAATGGAGCTTGCTCATGATCTATATGGTTTTCTTAGGACAACCAAAAACCTCAAGGATGGTTTTATACTTTGATAACTAACAACTTATGAATAACTAGGATGGTTTTACACTCGGCTTACCACCAACCTAAAAATAAACATGATGGTTTTACATGTGGTTAACTAACAACTAAAACAACTAAAATGTTTAACAGGTCAACCAACAGCCTATAGAGATAGTTTTATAAGACAAACACAAACCTATAATGATTCTACAATAATCTATTAGTTATCATCATTATCTTTACCTAAGGGGAAATATAAAGAAAGAAGCTCACTTATTACAATATAAGTTGAATAGGTATGATCCATCTTTTCTTATTTGCATAAAGTAATAACATAACTAAAAATAACCCATAATTGCATTATGTAGCCTCATAACTTGTGGTTAATGAGAGAATGCTATTTTTCATCCAACCTCTTATGTCCTCCATCCTCCTACATGAGAAGTTGCTTACTCAACAAATTGGGTTAGCATGTGTTCTAATGGTTCTGGCAGGTTCTCTATTGATTGTTTCCATAGAAATTGGAACCCCCCATAATCTGGATGTTTTGTAAAAGTGATAATGTATCCCTGAGGAATTTTTTTTATTTTTATAATTTTGACAATGACTCTTTATGACATAAAATAACCTAAAAAATTCGACTCATGAATTTTAACTCTTTTAACATAAAGATGAATTTTTGACTCTTTTGACGACTGAGCCTACTTGAAAAAAATGATTATTTTTATATAGAGAGACTAAATGACTCTCCTAAATATAATAGATAGCATCAACTATATATCTTTGATCCAACAACATGACAAAATACTAGAATTTAAATTTTAATACAAACTAATAACTTTAATAAAATATCAATCTTAGATTTATTGACAAAATCTAATTTAATAAAACTAAAATAAGACTCAACTCATATGGATCAATTATTTCATCAAACTATACAACTAAACATTTAAAAATAAACTTAATGACTCATAGTAAGAGATTAAAACAAAACTTTAACCTATGACACCTTGTATGGAATGGCCTTGATAGAAATGCATTTGCCAAATTCCTGAGTTCTCAAACATCTGATGTAGATAGAAACATAGTACAATGGAAATTTTGGTGGGTAAATGATAGACTATAATGCATTGAATTCCATATATAAATAAAATAACAAAGAGCTATTTTAGTGTTGCTCTTGAAATCTCTCCCACGACCCAACAATTATAATTCTTCTAAAAGAGTTTAATGTGCAATCTTGTTGAATGAAAATAGTTCAAAAGATATGGCTTTGTATAGATAATGAATAATATAAGTGCACATGGGATTTGATTAGACAACCTCCAATTTCTTGAAATATGATATTATATCTATGTACCAATTCTCACAATCAATCTGAATGCTTCATGACATAGTGTAAATATGTATGCAACCTACATTTTGATGTGTTGATCAATGGAGAAGATCTGAATATGATAGGTATTGGCACTATGTCAAAGTCAAGATGAATTTTTTAATGAGGATCTCAAAAAACTACACCAACATAAACCTAGATGTATGTTATTCAAGAAAATTATTTATAAAAATAATTGAGATGGTAATGGCATATGCGTGAACAATCGATACAACACTATGAACTAAAATGACGTAAATGTAGTGTTTTTATATAGATATGAATACCATAATATATTAAAAAAATATATGAAAATATGGTAGGAATAGTATTTAAGTAGTCATCTATAAAGGAAAAATATTAAATGATCACCCCTACAATCTTTAAAATTTCATTAATCTGATACTAAATAATGAAACTAGTTTGGATTTGTGCATATTCACATAAAAACACCAAATTAAACTTATATTTACTATATTATTTAGTAGATTTATTCAATTGATTCAGGGTTACATATATATGAGTGAATTATTCTTCAAACAAGGAGTCAATAATCATCCTTAACAACCCAAAAATATCTCCCCTTATCCCTATTGACTCTTTATCCCACTCCTAATATCTCACTAGAGATAATCTATGTGAGTTGTGAGAATTCACTCACACACACCCTATATTAATAATGAATTATATTTAAAATTCATATTAATATTAAACTTTACATAGATATAATAATGTGAGCACAAACCCAAACACGATTTCCATAACATGTCTAGTACCATGACAAGGGTGTGAACTAAGAGCCTGTAAAGGAAATATTATACCTTGTAATCATTTTCCTTCTTTTGCTTAATCAAAAAATGGAAATATTGTAGGTAATTCACCTACCACATGTTGCATGAATTTTATAACTTATTTTTTGTTTTCAAAAACTATAATGGCTTATGATCAAAATTACTAATTGTCTACTTATCTAAGATATAGCATCCCTATTGATTAACTACTTAAACAGTAAAATACAAATCATTTTTATAGGTGGAACACCTTTGAACCTTGTCATTTAATGTCTTAGAGTGATATGTTTGATGTCCAAAATTTTTTAATAAGGAATGATTGGGAGGCCCTTAGCCTATCCCATTCCTAATAGGCTAAATTTGGGTGAAGAAGGGAATAGTAGAGTGGGTTACTATTCACCCATCACTATTCACAAAAACACTCTTCATTGTCACTATTCATGGGTGACATGGAAAGTGAGTAAGAAATTAAGGTGGATTATAAGTGAGGTGGCAAGGCCCACAAATGAATATTCAAGTTTTCAAATGTATACCTAAGCTAGAAGATAAATTGAAAGTTATTTTTGACATTCACATAGGGTACCTTGCAAGGCAAGGCAAGTACGGCACATTTTTCATTGGGAGCTCATATTTGGCATGTGTTGGAATGAAAATGAGGTGTGTTTGGTGACAAAGTCATGAGTGACATGGTTTGTGTCTTGTAAGAAGTCAAATGTTGTATATTTTCCTTGGTGGGATCATATTTGACTTGTGTAGGTGGCACCAAGTCCAAGGCACATGGGTAAAGACCATAGAGAAGTAAAAAATGGAGGGATCATGTCCCACATGGCATATTTGAATCTTACCTTCCATCCCATGAGGAATACTATGCCCCATTTCTCTCTCTTCCTTATTTCCTATTTCCCCTTCTCTCTTGTAATTCTTTAAGTATGGATAGTTCACCTTAAAAATATCATTCATGAAAAAAAATCAAAATCATTTTATATTGTTACATTTATGCTTCAATTTCAGGAATTCAAGGATGAAAACCCTTGGGAGCCAACATAAGATTTGAGGATGAGACCCCTTAGATGCTATAGAATCAAAGGATGGAAACTCAGAGATTCTAGGAGGTGATATCAACTAGATATTACAATGGTGATAGAAAGAATTTATTTTCTGCTACATGTTTGTAATAAGATTGATATTTATTAGTGTGGAGAGAGTATTTATGTATTGTGAATTCCATATTTTATAAAAATACAAAAATATCAGTTGTTTGTGTTTTCTATAATTCAATTCAATATTTTTTCAATATTGAAAGAAGTGGAGATTCAACATTATTAGTATTTTGTAATAATATCCCATTTAGGATATTATAGTGGTATCAAAGCTGGTAATCATGGAAACCTATAGGTTTTAGTTGATTTGAATGCTTCCAAGTGATAGGGATCTTAGGAATTAGAGGAGAGATCAAATAAAATTTTATCCAATGGGTGACAGAGAGGAAAATGAATATGCAAGAAGATTTGATGAGATGGTGCAAAGTAAAAAACAACTTGTTGATATGTTGGGCCAAATGTTTCAATGGATGTAGAAAAAAGGCACCAATCCCATGGGAGAGTCTAGCATCCCAAAAGACAATAAAGAAGTAGAATCTTAGAGTCTAGATATGGGATTCATCAACCAACCTCTTAAACCTAAATTCATTCCAAGAGTAGAAGTTCTTCCAGAAGAGGAGGCCATATTTCCAAGTAAAATCTCCATTTATTGTGAGGAATATAAAACACTACCTGTTGCTAATCATGAAATGTTTTCACTCTCAACATACATCTCTTTGAATAATAACAGAGGAGCAAAAAAATAGAGGCCAAATGATTTAGAGCATACATTGGGTAAGATCACTCTTTCTACTTTTAATGGATCTACTAAATGTACTACTAGAGCATGGCTCTAGAAATTGGACACATACTTGTCTCTCAAACCCATGGAAAAGAGGGAGGCTATTAGTTTTTCACCCTTCATATTGAAGGGGATGCACATGATTGGTGGTACCATGGCTTAATCACTTAGAATCATGACCAAATCAGGTCATATGATGAGTTTTATAAGAGACTAATTGAGAGGTTTGATAGAAGGGACCCTGAAGAGTAGTTTAGAGAATTGGCTTCCCTCAAACAAGAAGGTAATGTAGAAGAATATGTTGTTGATTTATATAAATTTTCTATTATGGTTACTGACATATCAGAGAGGAGATTAGTAATTATTTTTATAGAAGGCTTGGTGGAGCATCACAAGGGTCTTGTGAAGGCTTTCAACCCTTCCTCCCTACAAGAAGCAATCAATAAGGCATTTGATTTTGAAACTTCCATTCCATTAAATCCCTCTACATGGAACAAGCCTAAAGGGAATTTCCAAAATAAGCCTATGACTTCTACACCACAAAAGGATGCACATTTTCACATGCATAAGAAGGTATAAGATGACTCCAAGAACAAGTTAAGGAGAAATAAACTTTGTTTCTCTTGCAAGGATCCATGGATCCTAGGACATAGATGCTTGAGAAAGGGGAAAGTAAACTATATTGACATATTTTTAGAATTAAAATTAGATTCAGAGGCACCTGAGGAACCTCATCATCCAAAAGTCTCTCTCTCTCTTGAAGAAGACCATGTTAGCACTCTTGCATCTATATATGGAGCACAAAGATACAATCCTTTTAGAGTATGAGGTGAGTTTGCCAAACAAAGGGTAACTATGTTGATTAATAGTGGGGCTACCCATAATTTAATTAATAAAGGAGTATTGAAAAGGATGAGGCTTGAGGCACAAGGATTTGAAGGCTTCAATGTCATTATATTAGATGGCTACAACATTCCATGCAAGAATAAGATTCATGATCTTATTCTATCCCTCGAAGACCATAAGGTTTGTGATGATTTCTATATTATTGGTTTAGTAGATATTGATGTAGTTTTGGGTGTGTAGTGCCTTCATTCACTAGGAAAATACTCCACAAATTATCAAACTATGGAGTTAAAATTTAGAATTGATGAGAAGGAGGTGATTCTAAAAGGAATTACCAATGGAGTTACACAAGTGGTCACAACAAGAAGGATGGAAAGGCTTTTCCATAAAGACAAATTATCATGGCCAGTTAGTTGTTTGACAAATGCACAAGATCCATCCAGGGGTACAGATATCTCCCTGCATATTGATATTCAAAAATTTATGAATAAACATAGTATGGTTTTTAGTGACATGCCTCCAGGATTACCACCCGAAAGGGGATTTTAACACATCATAAAAATGGAACTTGGTTCTAAAAATATAATGACTACAACATACCATCATCCTAGAGTGTAAATGTAGGATATTAATAAAGTAATATAATAATTGATTCATATGGGGTACATTATATTGATGTCCAAATGTGATTTTGGGTTGACTAAATTTTTATACTTGGGCCATGTAATCAGTGCCAAAGGAGTCCATGTGGATCAACAAAAGATCCAAGCCATTCTAGATTGGCCACCTCCTATAAATCTAACATAACTTAGAGGTTTTATTGGTATATGTAACTATTATATGAGGTTTGTTAAGGGATTCTCTCAACGTGGAGCTCCTCTTACTAAGTTAACAAAGAAGGGAGCTTTTATATGGATAGAACAAACATAAGCCACTTTTGAAAAATTTAAGAAGGTAATCAGTTCATGTCTAGTTCTTTCTATTCTATAATTTTCACTCCCTTTTTTTGTAGAGTGTGATGCTTTAAGAGTGGGAGTTGGGGTTGTTCTATCGCAAGGATGACATCCCATAGATTTCAAGAGTAGAAAGCTAAAGGATCATGAGAAAGGGTTGCATATTTATGATTAGAAGATGTTGTAAATAATGCGAACACTAGAAAAATTTAGACAATATCTGGTATGTAGAAATTTTATTGTTAAAATAGATCATAACAATTTGAAATAATTTCTTAGCCAAAAAATTTTGAATGATAGACAATAGAAATGGGTGAGTAAATTGCAAGTTTATGATTTTGAAATGGAGTATGTCAAAGGTAAGAATAATTTAACAACTGATGCTCTCTCTAGAATGCCCACCCTTTGCCATATCTCTACCATTTTTACGTATTGGAATGTTTTCATCTTAGATGAGTATGCTAAGAGTACTTTTGCTAGTGATATCTATTATGTTTTGGAGAAGGATGATATGTAAACAATAGCAGATGGGTTGATATTGTTAAAAAATAGAGTGTTCATTGCCCATGAGTCAAAGATGAAAAATAATATATTAAAAGCATTTCATGATTCACTCTTGGTATGATATCTAGGAATTTTCAAGACATACAAGCAGATAAGGGAAATATTCTCTTGGAAGAACCTCAAGAAGGATGTGTTCAAGCATATCAAGGAATGTTTGTCATGCCTATAGAACAAGGGAGAACATGATTTTCTAGCTAGTCTTCTACAACCACTTCCCATACCAAGACAAAAATGGGAAAGCATTTCCATGGAATTCATTATGGGATTGCCTAAGGTACAAGGAAAGGATTGTATTTATGTTGTGGTTGATAGATTGACAAAATATGCACATTTTTTATTATCTCTACTAATTTCAAAGCACCACAAGTTACTGATCTATTTTTTAAAGATATTTTTAGATTGCATGGGTTACCTCAATATATAATCAGTGATAGAGATAGTAGGTTTATTAGTGCCTTCTATCATGAATTATTTCATTTGTGAGGTACCAAACTAACTCCTAACACAAGCTATCACCCACAAACAAATGGACAAACAAAAATTGTAAACAAGTGGGTGGAGGGATACTTGAGAAATTATGTTTCAAGTCAACAAACAACATGGATCAGGTGAATTCATCTTGGATAATACTGCTACAACACTAGTCATCTCATATCTATTAGTATGTCTCCATTTATAGCATTGTATGGATATGATGCACTAATATTTCTTGATTTAATACTTTTGGAGAGTAAGTACCTACAACTAGTGACTTGGTTCAACAAAGCTAAGATATTATGAGGTCCTTAAAGGAAAAATTGTAGCAACCACAAAACCAATAGAAGATATATGCTGATAAGAAGAGGACATAAAGAACATTTGAGGTGGGAGATATGTGCATTGGAGATCGCAAACATACAAGTAATCCACTATTAAAGCTAAGGGAAAGGAGAAGCTTAAACCCAAGTTTTATGGACCATATAAAATCATAAAAAAATAGGAGAGGTAGCTTATGAGTTGGAACTTCCTGAAGGTAGTAGAATACATAATGTACTACATGCTTCTTGTTTGAAGAAAGTTATGGGTTTGAATATAGTTCCTTTCATTATTTTACCTCCACTAGATTACAAAGTAAAGTTGATTATGATTCCAGAGACTATGATAAACACCAGGGTAAAGAAGCTTTGAAACAAGAGAATAACAGAATATCTCATTAGATGGAAATACCTACCCATCAAGGATGCTACTTGGAAGAGCCCAAGCATCCTAGAGCATCCCAATTTGCAATTGCTTGTGGGCAAGTAATTTTGTGGAGGGGGGACTATGATGTCCCCAATTTTAGAATGAGGCATGATCATGAGACCCTTAGCCTATCCCATTCCCAATAGGCTAAATTTGGGTGAAAAAGGGAATAATAGAGTGGGTTACTATTCACCTATCACTATTCACAAAAACACTCTTCATGGGTGACATGGTAAGTCAATAAGCAATTAAGGTGGATTATAAGTGAGGTGGCAAGGGCCACAAAAGAATCTTTAAGTTTTCAAATGCATACCTAACTTAGAAGATAAATTGAAAGTTGTTTTTGACTTTCACGTGGGGTACCTTGCAAGGCAAGGCAAGTATGGTGCATTTTTTTGTGGGAGATCATATTTGGTATGTGTTGGAATGAAAATGAGGTGTGTGTGGTGCCAAAGTCACAAGGCACATGGTTTGTGTCTTGTAAGAAGTCAAATGTGGCATATTTTCCTCGGTGGTCTCATATTTGACTTATGTAGGTGGCACCAAAGTCCAAGGCACATGGGTAAAGACCATAGAAAATTCAAAAATGGAGGTATCATGTCTCACATGGCACCTTTGACTCTTACCTTCCCTCCCATAGGGAATACTATGCCCCATTTCTCTCTTTTCCTCCTTTCCCATTTCCCCTTCTCTCTTATAATTATTTAAGTATGGATGGTTTGACTTAAAAATATAATTCATGAAAAATAATCAAAACCATTCTATATTTGTTGCATTTATGATTCAATTTTAGGAATTCAAGGATGAAAAACCTTGGGAGCCAATACAAGATTTGAGGATGAGACCCTTTCGATGCTACAGAATTAAAGAATGAAAACCCAGAGATTATAAGATGATTAATGATGCAATGATCAAGTTGGTAGTTAGAGCTGGAGTGAAGTGGACCCTTTATGAAGTGATTGGGAAATCATCAATTGGTAGGTGTTAATGATGCCTATAGTGCACATGCGTGTGATATAGGATAAGCCGCATGGAACAAGAGTCTTAGACTTGGAGTATAGATGATTATTGTCATACCATAAGGTGTTAATTGAAAATCTAAGTACTCTAAGTGATGGCTAGAAGATCTTGAGTAGGGAGTTGAGTGCAAGACTATCTAGTGACCTTCATCTAGATGAACCAACTAATAGAAGTCCAAATGTTGCATATGCCCTAGAGGTTTTATACTTTGGCTTGGATGTAGTAATTAATAGGGTCTTAAACATGGAACCATAATTATAAATGAATCATGAGTGTCCCTGTAGGCAAAAATTTTGGTCTACAACATTTCCTCATGGAAAAGGAAGTTGTATGTTATGTTGTGGCTCTATAGCTTGATATTCAAGGGTAAATTTAGGCAATAGATATGACATGTGCTACCCCAATCTCCTTGTATTCATCTATGAGGTTGTATGATGATTAAAATAGATACAGTGATGCCCATATCAAGCTATAAAGTGATGGCCAACTATGTAGAAGGTGCCCTAGCAACTTTAGGAATGCCCATAACATTTTTAGGAAACTTGTGTGAACAATTGGGATTTGAGGGATTACCTTCTCTCTAATTTTATCTTCACATTCCCTATTTTTATCTTTACCCCTAAATAGCCAACAAGCTAGTTTTCTATTTAGGCTCTTTTTACAGATATAGGTAGACAACATGTTAGTTTTATACCCAAAAGTTGCTAATAATGCCCAAAAATAGGTTTTCATTTTTGGATTTTTTTTACTCTAACTACTATTTGTAGTAAAATGTTTATTCAGTGGTCCTAGCCAAGTCACCTAGAAATGTGACTTGTCAAGGACTAGTGGAAGGTCTCATTCATCATGTCAAAGGAGGGCAAGGATTTCCTCCTCTCCTTTTTCAAATAAGTGTGGACTGGTGCTCTCATTATATAGTGGGGTAACCTGCCTAACCAGGACATCATTGTATCCATATTGTAACTACTATCATATGTGATTGGTAAATTCTTCTTGAGTAAGTGGCTTTTTGTACTAAATGATTTTGTGGCCATTAACTAGAAGATGGAATCTTATTAGATCAATGGTTTGGAGTTAAACTACTCCATTATTAAAAAACATGCTCAATCTCAAAAGGACCAAGCCATCTGGTCTAGAGTTTACCCATGTGGTCCTTGTATTTGGAGAAAAAAAAAGGGCCCAATATTTGATATGGAATTTCCTAGTCTTAATGTGCCTATCATGCCATCCAATCCATTGCTACTGTATAAGTTTTATTATCTATAATGCATGTTGCCTATATTCATCTAAGGCATTCAACTGTAGAATCCTTTATTTTTGGGCTTCAGATATATCCATCCCAGGTTCTATTGCTTTCCATAAGGTCTTGTGCTCAAATTCAATGGGAAATATAAGTTTCTTTCCATAGACCAACTCATATGGAGTAAAGCCTATAGTGGTCTTCCATGTGATTTTGTAAGCCCACATAGCTTCAGGAAGCCTAGCCTCCCAATCCTTATGAGATAGAATAACAGTCTTCATTAGAATATTTTTTAAATCCTTTTTGGTGACTTCCACCTATCTATTAGATTGTGGATGATATGGATTTGATTTCTTATGCCTGATATCATATGGTTACACTAAGGTAGTAATTAAATTAGCAGTGAATTGGGGTCTTTAATCAGTGACTATTTCACGTAGCACACCATATCAAGTAAATATTTATTCATAAAGGAAAGCTACCACCTTCTCATACTTGGTGTGTGTAAGAGCCTTGACTTCCACCCATTTAGTGACATATTCAGTACAGATAAGGATGTACTCTTTGTTGTTGGATTTGGTATCAAAAGGTCCTATAAAGTTTAGACCCCATTTTTCAAATGGTTCAAGCACCATCTAAGGCTATAAAGGTATTTCATCTAAAACTGTGGGTCTCCTCATACATTGAAATTTATCACAATATGGCATATATCTTATTTCATCTTTATGGAGTGATGGCCAATAGTATCATGTATTCAAAATTTTGACTGTTGTATACTTGGTTGCAAAGTGTCCTCCATAGGGTTCATCATGGCAGGATTTGAGGATATCTAGAACTTCATCTTCTCTAAGACATCTTCTGATGATAGAGTCAGGCCCAATATAGAAAAGGAATTCAAACAACCATGAATATCTAACACTTTTATGGATTAATGCTCTCCTTTGTTTGGGGAGAAAGTGATGTGAAAGTAACCCTATGATAAGGTAGTTAGCAGTATCAGCATACCAAAGTGTGGTAAGGGTGAGAGAGAATAGGTGCTCATCTAAAAATGAGTCATCCACTATGGTATTCTCTTCAGGGGTTTTCAATCATGATAAAAATTCAGCCACTACATTGTCCTTGCTAGACTTATCAACAATAGTGATATCAAAATCCTATAATAAGAGCAACCATCTTATCGCCCTAGCTAGAAAAACTGGTTTGTTCATATGGTACTGAATGGATACATGGTCTATATGAATAAATAACTGACACTCTATGATGTAGTGATGTAACTTGTTGATATCATAAACTACCATCAATAATTCTTTTTAGTAAATATGTAATTTAATTCTACTGCATGCAGGTTTTTACATATAAAATAGATGGCATAATTAAGTTCTTCCTATTTTTGGCTAATCATAGCTCTGAGGGTAGTAGCTAAAGCATCTATGTGAATATGGAAGGGAAGCTTCCATCAGGACCACATAGAATAGGGGTGGTGGTCAATAATTCCTTCAATTGTTTAAAGGCTATGTCACAAGCAGGAGTCCAGAGAAATTCAACATCTTTAGCCAAAAGGGTGAACAATGGTGCTACTTCTTTACAAAAATTGTTGATAAATATCTTGTAGTAACCAGCATGGCCTAAAAAACTCCTAACATCTTTCTATTTTTGAGGAATAGATAGGTTTTTGATAATGCTGATTTTTGCATGGTCAACATTAATTCCTATAGTAGATACATGGTGGCTGAAGACAATACCTTCTATCATAAGCATGTATCATTTTTTATGGCTAAGAGATAGATGGTGCTCCTAATAGCATTGTAGAAATTTTTCTATGTTGTTGAGGCATTCATCAAATTTCTCTCCATAGACAGTGAAGTTGTCTATATAGATTTCAACACATTCAATAGCCATATATGCAAATATTCTCAAAATAACCCTTTAGAATGTAGCCAAATAATTACATATCCCAAAGGGTAATACATCATAAGCATAAGTACCCCAAGAACAAGTAAAGGTGGTATTTTCCTAGTCCTCAAGAGCAATTCTAATCTAGTTGTAACCACTAAAACCATCTAGAAAGGCAAAATATTTCTTCCATGTTAGTGTGTCCAACACTTAGTTAATGAAGGGTATAGGAAAGTGATCCTTCCTAGTTACTATGTTTATTTCCATATAATCAATACATACACACCATTCACTATTTTTATTTGGTACAATTACCAAAGGTGATACCCCTTCACTGTCAGAGATAGGATATATAAATCTAGTAGTCAAAAGTTTTTGTAATTCTCTTTTCATGATTTCCTAAAGAGCTAGATTCATTCTATGTTGTGGTTGTCTTATTGGTTGGCATTCTTATTTGATGTAAATATGATGTGTGCATGTTTTGGGGTTGATTCCTTTCATTACCTCATAATCCTATGCAAAATCACATTGGTTAGCATGCAACATGTTGACTAGATGCTTTTCCTCATTTAATTCCAACTTGTTATTAATATGCAATGTTTTCCTTGGAGAGATTTAAATTTGTTTTAAGAGTGTTTTCATTATTTATATATTTATAATAGATCTATTTTGGCTATATCTATGAGGTATCAATTGGTGTAATGTGTCTTGTATAGATTCATTAGAATTATCCCATTCCCAAAATCTAGAAAAGGGACACTCAATACTTTACAAGTGGTTGAGATCTATAGAAGGAGTTTGTTAATTATAATGAAGAATATTGGAGAGAATGGTATCTTCTTCCTAACAAGCCAATGTGTATGCATGGTCTATGGTAAATACAAGAAACAAGGAAAGTTGATCTACCTCCTCTTCTTTAGCCCATAATGTAGGCTTTGGTAAAAAAATTGGTTGTGCTGAGGAATAAAGAACCAACTACTTAGTGTGGTAGCCATTGGATATCATCATGTTACCTATTCTATAGTTGATGAAAGCATCTTTTGTGGCAAGCCAAGGTCATTCCAAGATAAGGGGGTATCCACCTAAATTAGACTTAGGCTGTAGAATAATGAAATCTATAGGATACTCCTAAGAATTTATAGTAATGAAAAGATCTTCAATGATTCCCTCTAGTCTGACTATAGATCTATCAACCATTTGAAGCATTATAGAGGTGGGATCAATATTATTCAGTTGTATTTTGTGCATAGTTTTGATTGTCATTACATTTATTATAGTCCCCAAGTCGAGCAATGTGTTGGATAGTTGTTGGTCATAGAACTATACTATTTCTATCAGGTATATAGGATTTGAATACTTCTTTGGTAGGGTATTCTCTAGCATGATGTTTGCTAGCTGGCCAATCACATGTATAGTATTAGGATCTTTTTCTTCCATCTTGGTTTTTGTAGATAGAGGTCTCTAACAGCTTTGGAATATATGGGTATTGTTGATGATTTAATATTGTGCTTGATTCTAATCAACAACAATGGGAAGTTTCAAGATATGGGACTTGTGTCTTGAAACAACCTCCAAATTTTTGAGAAGCTGGTTCTACTTTATATTGAGTAGATACTGGGAAAAGGGATAGGAATTTTAATCATAAACACAAATGCAAGAAAGGAAATCTAATATATGGTGATGCACCTAAATGTAATTCGACCTTAATCTTAAGCACAGTGAGACTATATTTAAGATTCATTTACATTTAAGAGCAAACAAGTGCATGATCAATGTAAAATATGGAAACAATAGAAACAAAGGCTCATAGCATAGACTACTTTTGAAATGATACAAAAAATGTCAACAAAGGCATATGGTTTAATTTTCTTATTTGAATTTTCTATTCATATAAGAGGCACATAATTATATAAACATTTCAACTCAAGAAAATGAGACAAAAGAAAATGACATTCCTAATCACAATTCTAAAAAGTCTATAGCTTAGACTACTTTTGCAAATGACATAGAAAATATCAACAAAGGCATAGGGTTCAATCTTCTTATTTTAATTTTCCAATCATATAAGAGGCACAAAAACATGTATAGTTATATAAACCTTTCAACTCAAGAAAATGAGACAAAAGCAAATGATATTACTTAGTCACAGCTCTAGAAAGTCTAAACTCTTTACAATAATTTTCTCTCAGCATATTCTCTCTGATCATTGATGATTCCCCCTTTCCTAGTGATCTCTGCACCCTTATTTATAGCCTTGGATTCACTCCAAATTGTCTGATTGTTCCCAATCTAATAGCCCAATTGAAATCTAACCCCACTAGAAGTGTCTAACAAAAGATACCTTATAGATTCTGAAATGCTTTGTCTTCTGACAGTTCATTGGCTGTAACAGATTGTAGGATGCTCCCTTATCTTAAATGCTAGGTAACACTTAGCCAATTTCTTGAAAAATCCTCTTATTACTTTAGGGGACATTAGAGGATGATTCTTGTCATGTTTCATAACACCCATCGAAGACACACAACACTTTCTGTGTAACTTATAGTCTTTAGTATCTATGCTTAGGAGTGTTCCACCTTTGACACTTGTCTCTATCCACTTCTTAGAAACTTCAATAGCTTAAAAGAAAATAAGATTCACAACATTTCTTACTCGAGTAATTTTAAAAGGGACACAAGGACAGGTGTCAATCTCCACTACTTCATTAAAGGACACATGTCAATCTCTGCTTTACTTATTTGGGGTTACATGGTGATCTTTGCTCCTTTTAGCAACCCTTTTGGAAACCTACAGAAGATGACACATGGCATTATCCACTTTACTCTATTTATACCATAGAAACAGATGGGTCTCATTTATTACTTACACAGACAGTGACACTTGGTGGCTTCTGCTTGCTTTAGAAACAACACTTAAGACCCACCACAATCTTTGCTATATCAATGAATCAAAATTGAAGATAATTCAAATTGCAACACATGGTGGCTTTCGCTCTCTTTTACTAGGGTACGTGGTAGCTTTTGTCACTTTTAGAAAAGAAACATTGAGACCTTCCATGACTGCCACTTGGCACTTTTTAATTGATCCTGATACTTAGCTTGTTGACACCTTTTGCTAAAAAGAAATAAAACACGGGTGTTGATATGAAACTGTAGATGTTGACACTTGATGCATTCCACTGAGAAGCTATGAGATACGTGGCACATTCCAACCAACTCATAGAAAATATAAAAGGTGCCTCGGATGATGACACTTGGCAGTTTCCACTGAGAAGGATGCCTCAAACGATGACACTTGTCAATTTTTGATTGATTTTGACACTTAGACAAAATTGAATTTAAAAGTAAAATAGAGCCCATGCTCTATTTCAATATTTGCCATATCAGAGCAAAGTATGTGAGGACAAAACTTGGCAGTGCGCAAATGAAAAAATAGAATGAAATGTAGATTAATTTTTACTCTACAATTATTGGCGACCCCAAGGACTTTTGAGCCTGCTAAAAAAGAAACCACAATTCCCCACATATAAAAATGTGGCAACAATCACAACTTTAGTAAGGCTATCTGATAAATAGACCATTCAGCATCAAATAGCCCCTGCTTATTTTGTAACTCCTAGAAAGCTAAATCAAGGTTACTGATGTCCTTGTGCAAAAAATTCTCTGAAATATGAATTACAACCTTCAATTAGAATTCAAGCTGGATCAAAATAGCTTCCACTTCTGGTACTGATGAATTAGACACACCCAGGGAATTATGGAGATTTGAGAGAGACTTAATGTGTTGAGAGTCTTGAAAATTTTGAAAAGATTTTGAGCCATGGCCACGTGCTCAAAGAACACTTATTTAAAAGAGAGAGTGGAAAAGAAAAAAGTGGGAAAATAGAGAAACAAAACTGAAAGCAAACTACTATATATAGCTAACTAGGTATATTTTCCTCCCTCTTGGATCAAAAGGCAAATTTTTTAAGTTTCCTTCATGGCGAGAAGATTTATGGTGCCTGACAAATGGCTTAATGGGATGGAGTTCTGGTGACTTTCTCATCCTGCTTGCCACCTTGATTGGCCTGTATCTGAGTGAATCAGAGTCAAACATGCTTCCACTATATACATACTCTTCTTGTTCTTGAAAGCTTGTCAAATGATAGTTCTTCATACTGGAGTGTCTCATCAAGAAATCAATGGTTGTTGGCTCACCACCATAAGCCCTTGAATATACCTTATTGATTGGCTTATCTCTTTCTACCTCATTAGCGGGTTCCATTGCATGATTATCCTCCTTGATGACTTTGACCTCTTGAAAGGATAAGTCTAAAAGCTTGCATCCCCTCTGTATACTTATCTGAGTCTCAATGTTGTCTTCTCCACATCTAGCCAGCTCATGGCCTCCTTGAAGAATAGTGTAACTTGCCCTAATGACTTGATCAAGAAAGTGTTCATGCTCCTCCATATCTTCTTGCAAAGTGAGAAGAAAGTAAAAAATTATCTCTTCCTCATCAGAGATTAAGGCAAAAGCTTGTGACTTATCCTCTTTTTCATCAAATAATGTACCTATGGTGATTTCTTCCTCATCTACACTCATAAAATCTTCTTGACTAGCCATGAACTGAGTATACTCCTCTTTACTTGCTTCCTCCAAAATATATTCCTCTTTAAAAAGGGATAAAGAAGAATACTGATGGTTATACATATGTGGAAGAAGAGATAATTCTTGATCTAGAATCAAATGATTATCTTCTTTCCACTTGTACCTCACTTCATCTATATTAGATGTAACTTGATAGCTCTCTTGGAGGGATGTAGATGGGGTGTGTTCAAATGTAGGATCTTCTACTTGATCATCATCATGAGTGAGAGTAGCCTCAACCTCTTCAAGGCTTTGAACAAAACCTTTCTCCTCCTTTCTATGCCATGATTCCATTGTTTGTTTCCAACTCATGACCTTGTGACCAGAAATTTTCCTTTGGGAAGAGGTAGCAATTTTATCTTCTTCAAGGTCCCTAGCTAGTTCAAGATTTTCCCTCTTCCAACTCAGAATTTAGACATCATGTTGAGAGATCTGAGGATTGGTAGAAGAGGTATCTTTTGGTGTAAGCTCCTCTCTAAGGTTTGAAAGCTCTATCTCTCTTTCTTTAAGCAATCTCATCTTTGCCTCTAATTCTTCAACTTGCTTAGCTAGATTTTCTTGAAAGAGTCTTTCATGGAGCTCACAAGAATCATCATAAAAGTGGGGAGTGCATGAATGCTATGATGAAAAACAAGAAGCTTCTTTAGGAAGGGTGGGAAGGACTTGACGGGGAAGTGAGGGTTTGGATTCTATTTCCCTTGCTACCAACATAGACTCGATATTATTGGGGAAAGGACCTTGACAAGTTCTACTTGGCTCATGAGCAGGGGCTGCATATATCTAATATGAAACTTGTGGCAATGGATATGCAATTTGATAGACTTGGTAAGGCTACCTCTCATGAATACTCAACTTCTCTTCTAAAAATGCAATCAAACCACACACATCCAACATCTCATTTGTAAGCCTTTGCCAATTGGCTTTTTCAATGGGAGCCCATTCACTCTTAACCAGATCTAGTAAATTTCTCACTTGATGGACAACATGATCAGGGATTTCTTGGCTGCATCCCCTTCTGTTGTCAAGCTCTAATATATATTTTTTATATCCCAGTAATGTTTGTTTGAAGGTGGAAATGAGATTAGGTTGAGCATGGGATGTAACGTATTGGGAAGACTGGGCATAAGACTGATATGGCTCATGATAGGGCTGAGCCTGGTCATATCAGACCTATGAAGGGCAAAGCTTATAAGTATATGCATCCTTATTGCTTGATGTGATTCCATGAGAAACTTGATATTGATTAATATATGAAGGGGCATATGACCCATAGCTTTGAGTAACAAAATTATACATACCAAATGGTGATTTCTTCTTGACTTTGATTCTTTGAGGTAATCAGTGATGACAAAAGATTTAGATCTTATTACTGATCCACAACTCTGACTCCTTGTAGCTTTTTGGTTCATACGATCTTGAAAGAGACTTCAAGATTGGTCCCATCAGGCATGCCAAAAACTGTTGATGATTTAAAATTGCACTTGATTCTAATCAACAATAATGGGAAGTTTCAAGATATGGGACTTGAGTCTTGAAATAACCTCCAAATTTTTGAGAAACTAGTTCTTACTTATATTGAGTAGATACTAGAAAAAGGGATAGGAATTTTAATCAAAAACACAAATGCAAGAAAGGAAATCTAATTTATGGCAATGCACATGAATGTAATTCGACCTTAATCTTGAGCAAGTGAGACTATATGTAAGATTCATTTACATTTAAGAGTAAACAAGTGCATGATCAATGTAAAAGATGGAAACAATAGAAACAGAGGCTCACAACATAGACTACTTTTGCAATGAAACAAAAAATGTCAACAAAGGCATAGGATTCAATCTTCTTATTTGAATTTTCTAGTCATATAAGAGGCACATAAACATGTATAGTTATATAAACCTTTCAACTCAAGAAAATGAGACAAAAGCAAATGACATTCCTAATCACAACTCTAGAAAGTCTACAACCTAGACTACTTTTGCAAATGACACAGAAAATATCAACAAAGGCATAGGGTTCAATCTCCTTATTTGAATTTTCTAGTCATATAAGAGGCGCAGAAACACGTACAGTTATATAAACCTTTCAACTCAAGAAAATGAGACAAAAGAAAATGATATTACTTAGTCACAGCTCTAGAAAGTCTAAAATCTTTACAATAATTCTCTCTCAAAAAATTATCTCTGATCATTGATGATTCCCCCTTTCTTGGTGATATCTACACCCTTATTTATAGCCTTGGATTCACTTTAGACTATCTGCTTGTTCCCAATCTAATGGCTCAACTGAAATCTAACCCCACTAGAAGTGTCTAACAAAAGATACCTTATAAATTCTAAAATGCTTTGTCTTTTGACAGTTCATTGGCTATAATAGATTGCAAGATGCTCCCTTCTCTTAAATGCTAGGTAACACAGCCAATTTCTTGAAAATCTTCTTATTACTTTAGGGGACACCAGAGGACAATACTTGGCATGTTTCGTAGCACCCATCAAAGACACGCAACACTTTCTGTGTAACTTATAGTCTTTTGTATCTTTGCTCAGGAGTGTTTCACCTTTGAAACTTGTCACTATCCGCTTCCTAGAAACTTAAACAACTTAAAAGAAAATAAGATTCATAGCATTTCTTACCCGAGTAATTTTAAAAGGGACATAGGGACAGGTGTCAATCTCCACTACTTCATTAAAGGACACATGGCAATCTTTGCTTTACTTATCTGGGGTTACGTGGTGGTCTCTGCTCCTTTTAACAACCCTTTTAGAAACCTATGGAAGATGACACATGGAATTCTCCACTTTATTTATACCATAGAAACAAATAGGTCTCATTTCTTATTTACATGGATAGTGACACCTAGAGGCTTCTGCTTGCTTCAGAAATAACACTTAAGACCTACCACGGTCTTTTTTATATCAGTGAAGCAAAATTGAAGATAATTTAGATTGTGACACATGGTGGCTTCTGCTCTCTTTTGCTGGGGTACGTGGCAACTTTTGTTGCTTTTAGAAAAGCAACATTGAGACCTTCTGTGACTGCCACTTGGTGCTTTCCACTTGATCCTGATACTTAGCTTGTTAAAACCTTTCGCTAAAAAGAAATGAAATGTGGGTGCTGATATAAAATCAAAAATGTTGACACTTAATACATTCCACTGAGAAGCTATGAGATACGTGGCACATTCTAACCAACTCATAGAAAATATAAAAGGTGCCTTGGATGATGACACTTGGCAGTTTTCACTAAGAAGGATGCCTCATACGATGACACTTGTTAGCTTTCTCTTGATTTTGACACTTAGAAATTAATGAATTAAAAGGAAAATAGATCTCGTGCTCTATTTCAAACTTTGCCATCTCAGACTAAAGTATGCGAGGACAAAACTTGGCAGTACAGCTAAAAAAATAGAATGAAACGTAGAGTAATTTTTACTCTACAGGTACATCCTTGATGGATTAGAATAGAGGGATTTTGATGCAAAGGTTCTTAAGATATCCCATGAAATTAAGCTTAGGTTCAATTGTATGGCATTAAAGGTTAAGACATTCTAGAAATGGTGGGGCTATTTCATCAATAGCTTTATGTGCTAGTTTAGCGAGTTCTTGAAGTGATGGTGATGGGTTAGCAAGTTCTTCAGGGCTTTCATCATCTGATTCCCTTATTATGGGTGGTATTGGGGGTGGTAAAACCTTCCCTAAATAGAGGTGAATTTTACTGATGTTCACTACATATGTCAAGTACTAAATAAGCTCATTATTAAATGTGGATTACTCTAACTTATTTTCAAGATTTTGTACTGGTTGGGTAAGTAGCTGGTTAGGCTTGGGTGTAACTTAGATATTAGGCATAAGAATAAGAGGTTTTTTTTGTGTGTAGGACATCTTCTTGGAGAGATACCCCATGGCTGGTTAGGTCTCCAAGGCTGTTGCCACTAGTTTGTGAAGGGTGGGCCTTGGGGTGGTTGCCAAGCTTTCATCCAAGATGGGGATATATTCTATAGATGCTACCAAGAGGTAGTGGGGTAGCTTGCTTGAGGTGGCTACTAGATATAAGTAGGAGGTAGAATGTTCATCTAAGGGCTAGTCCAATTGGGAGTAGCATTTGTAAATTGTGAATTAAAGGAGGTGGAATTTGAAAAATGTGGATTTTGTCCCATATCTTGATAAGGTGGTCATTAAACCCATGGCCATTTTTGTGCAACATATAAAACTTGATCACCATCTCCTCCTATAGCATGTAGCTCTACTATTTTTGGTTCTTTAGCTATTATGTGAGCTACTTTAGCCCAAACCTCATGACATCTACAATTAGCCTTTTTCTTCTTATAGTCTGGATAGTAAATGGTCAAGGCTTAATCCAAAGCTGCTTGCTTTTGTCTTGAGTGTAGGCTATCCAATTGGGTGACCAAATGGCTAATGATATCCTATTTCATATCTTGTATTAGGTTACTAACCTCAGTTTTTGATAGGCCATTTGTAGTTACCAATGGGAGTTTTCTACCCCTAACTTTGTTTATGGTAGATCTAGAATAATTCTTGCTTAGCTCTTTGATATCTGAAAATGGTAGGTAAGAAATATCCCCTCCACTCATTAGGTTCAAGGCTTCTAGATAATCTTCTCTGACTCCTTTGAGGAAGATGAGTTTTAAAGGTTCTTCTCTAGGTGCACTTTGCTTGAATTTTTGTACAATAAACATGAACCATTCAACATAATCCTCCAAGGATTCATCTCCCTCCTAAGTCATTATGAAGATGTCATTTCTTCTATAAATTCTTCCTCTTCCATATTCTTGATATTTGGCCAAAATTTTCTTTTTCATGTCCTCCCAAGTGCAGACCGAATTACTACCTAGTCCCATAAACTAGTGAAGTGCTGAGTCTTTGAGAGTAGTTGAAAAAAGTTTCAATTTTTGTGCATCATACTTGTAGTCATAGCTTCTACAGAGGATATCAAATTTGAACAATAATGTGTCTAGGTGTTCTGATAATGTACCTCTAAATTGGGCAAGGCTGAGGGTGGGATGTTTTCATTTATGTTACTCCTGTTGCATCTAGAATAAGAAATTCAAAAGTAACTATGTCTAGAGTCATATTATCTTCCAAAAAGTTTCTTTTTCTACTCATTATGGATTTTCTTGTGATATGGATACCAAACGTATGCAAGATCTCATCCTTAAACTCTATGTTAATTCCTTGGTTATCATGATAATAAATGTTTATCTATTGATCCTTAGTGTTCTTATTGGATGAAGGGTCTCAAGATTCTCCTAATATTTCTTTGATTTGATCAAGAAAGCCTTTCTAAAATGTTGTAAATATATTGCTTTAAAAAGTGTCTGGTTCATGTAGTTCTTCTCCTTCATTCCTTGTTACTAGCTCAACTAATGCTTCTTCTACTTCTATTTCCTTTCTCAGAGCCAATAATACTCTTTTGCAAGCTACCTCCTTTAGTTTGTAGTGTTCTCTTCTTCAAGAGCCTTTCAACTTATGGTATATTATTCAACAAGGTTATTAGTTGTTATAAGTATTTTTGAATCTTTCCTAGTAAAAACTTGTGGCTTTTTTGATAGGAATCTCCCTCAAGAATCTCTTTCTCTCTGCATAAATGTTATGCCACTCCAACTATTTTATCCCTTCCTTCATAGAGTTAGTTGTTTTTTTTTGGTGTGTTTCAAAAGGGGTTATTTCAGATCAATTTTTTAAATAATAATGCAGAAATAAAAGAATGCTAAAATAAAAATAACAGGAATTGAAATTTTACTTCTAGAAAGCAATAAAAATTAACTACTGAAACTACGAAAATTTATTCTAGAAATTAGTAGAATTTATTCTAGAAAGCTGGAAACTTTATTCTAGAAAGCAAGAAAATTTAAAGCACACTTTGTCAAAAATTAATCAATTTTGTAGAAAATAAGTTTTAGAAACAAGAGGTAAGTAACTTATGCACTTTTTACTTCCAGAAACATAGACATTTGGTATAAGAGATCGTAGTGCCCTCACTCAACTTGATCGGCTAGGTAGAACAGTGTTTTAACCCCAAAAAAATAAATTTTTAATGATTGATTTCAAAAAAAATAATTGACGCCCTCCCCAACAATGACACAAAAATGTTGTACAAACTAATTACCTAATGATTACCAAATTCACTAGGATGATTTAAACGTTAATTGGTAACCCTGGGTACATAAGCTTTTCAACAGTGTCAGCACTATATATGCATTACTGATTTAGAAATCAACCTGCTTTTCTAGTTGTAGTATAATAAATTTATGCTAAATTTACCAGATAGATATATTATAAAATTGATATGACAAAATTATAAAACTATTCCACACTTATGTATCACACTTATATAATCAAACTTAATAGTAAAATCAACTTACATAACACACTAATAATCAAAGAGGGTCAGGATCTTCACAACAACTCATTCTGAGGGGACCCTTCCTTGTTTAGAACTAAGCTCTAATCCCTTTCTAAGAGAATTCACAAACTTCTTAACAATTTCAACTTTCTCATTACTCAATTCTAGATACAAAGATATACTAAAAACTACTATTTTTTCCTCAAAATTATCAAAATCCTAATTTGATCTAGGTTATATCTTTAAATACAAAAGTTAGTTTATTAACTCTTAACCAAAAACACCAAACTAGGAAAGAATACAAATACATAAAAACTACCCTAGTCAACCTTCAAGTGGTTAGTAACCCAAGTTACTTGTTTTAGGTTTGATTGGGTTATAGACAAGGAATATGGTTTTGCTATTTTATTTCCTTACCTTTTGTATTTTCTCATTATCCTTGTCTTTACCATCTTTGGTAGCACATCCAATCCCTCCTTGCATATAGGTAATCCATACAAAAATTATGACTCTTCCCAATCATTTATTTGGTTTCCAAAGATAGCTAGATATGTCTACAAGGTCTCCTTAATAATGACTCTACTTTGCATAGTGGTTACAGGGACTCTTCAGTATCTATAGGCAACCTATAGGTGAAACCATTAGTTGCTACAGGAAATCTATAATGGTTTTAGGTAACCTGTAGGTGGAGCCTACAATTTTTTTGGAACTCTAAAATGATTGAAAGCAACCTATAGGTGAAGCCCATAGTTTTTGTGAGTGGCTTATAGAAGCTATGGTTTTATCAATAATCTGTAGCTTTACATGACCCTTTAAATGCTTGTTAGATAAAGTCACACCAATAATATTAAAACAAGGAAAAACATCAATAACTCATAACATAACACACACACGCATGCACGCATGCATGGACGCATGCACGCACGCGCGCGCGCGCACACGCACACACACACACACACACACACACACACACACACACACACACACACACACACACACACACACACACACACACACACACACACACACACACACACACACAAATATTAATGAACATATAAAATCATAAATTCATTCATTAATTTTCATTAGTGATGGATAGTGATGATATTTACATGGAAAAGGACATAGACTAAGCATGGAAGAGGCTATAATAGTAAGCAATTGGTGGCCTCATCAAAAAAATTTAGTAACGTCAAGAGAGAGATTCATGAGTGAAAAGAGTCATAGTGCTTATTTTTGGTCTCAAATACCTTATTGAGGTCTATATCATCCACCTTGACCTATTTCATTAATATTATTACCATTTGTCTTCATTAGACCTTCTGCATCCTTCATTAGCCCATACTAGGTTTATAAGCCAACTAATTTAAATTATCCTAGTTAACTATTGTGTTATTTTTATCCACTGTTGAGGAGTTTAAAACTTCATATAATGCTTTTTTGAATTTCTAATAACCTTCATGGGGCATCTATGCTTTATACTCTCTTCAAGGCATGCAACCTTCTATAAATTTCATACACAGGCCTCTATAACATCATTAAACCTCTTATCTAAGTTCATAAGAGCTCTCTATTTTGAATGGTTAGTTATAACACCTATGTATACATTTAAAATACTTTATAAGGTTCTTAATAATCTCTCTTGCTATCCTACAAACAAATCTTCTTCATCTATTTCCCTCAACACACAACTCTTCACCATTTGTTACACATAGATTTGTGTGTGAGTTTAAGATTACAATGCATAAATAGTCTTATCATATATTTACATTATCTATCTTGGTCCTAGACATCATATAAATTTGTTATTATATCATTTAAGAGTCATTTTCATACAACTTTATCTTTACCACAAATTTTTTCCCTCAACCCAAAAGGAATTCCTCTTGACCAAGAGTATACAGTCCTAATTATAGGTAAATAAGCTAAATGACTATGAGCTTAAGATGGGGTAATTTATATAATTTTTGAGGTTATTCAAGATATTATTTTTTTTTTACATAAACCTATATACTCACCAAAATATCACCTCCAACTAAGGTTATCTTCCCCAACTAGCATGTAGGTCTTTAAGCCATTTTAAAAATTTGTTAAGCCTGAGGATGGCTTCAAATGAAGGGATTTTATATTTATTATTAAACCCCAACTTAATAAAATTTTTCCCAAGACTTTTCATCTTTTAATTACATTCTTAGTTGGCTAAAACACCTAACAATATGCAAGTTTTCTTTTAATCTCATACACAGCCTGTGTATACTCATCTAGACTTGTTAGGTTTGATTGATATTTTTCACCTCTTCACTACCTATGACCACATTTTTTATTAAATTAATACCCTTTATGACCATTTTTATATCATTTTTCAATGCAATAACATTACATTTTATGTGAAAATGAGGCCTATAAGTCTGCAGACCTGTAGGTCTACATTTTCTTACTTAGGGCCTTCCATATAATAATTATGTTTATCCATCTCAATCATTAACTCATTAATTTGTATTTGGAAAGGTCATATGGATTTAATTTTTTTTTTTTTTACTATTTTAAAAGCTTTCTTTCATCAACAACCTTATTCATAGACTTATCATGAAGTTATAACCCTACCTTGGAGACCTCCAACAAAAGAAGTTAATGAGCTTGTGAGAGATTTATAGCCTATAATGTATAAATATGTTAATTAATTGTAATTTTATATTATGGATGGACTATGAAGTTGTGGAGAACATTTGAAAACCACTTGTATGCATTAAACTTGTTGTAGAAACCTCAAAACCTCAATTATAAGCTTGTAACCTATCTTGTGAAGGTATTTTGCTCTCTTTACAATGCCACACATTTGATACTAATGTAAAAAGTCTTAATATATTTTTAAAAACCCATATAAACCTCCAAAAATTCATACCATTCTCTAAATATCTCCAAATTTCATGAAAATTGCATAAAATGACCCTGTGTGGTATAAGTGAGGTTTAAGACCACTTGATGGTCTAAATGATTATTCATAAATATGGGGTAATAAATATAAGAAATAATGACATGGATTTGAATCTCATTATGACCCTATCCTCTATCAAAAATCTTAGGCCATGACTCTCTCTCCTCTATCCATACTAAGAATATGAATTTGCCCTGTACTAGTTTACCAAGAGGCCGATGGAGTTTATGAAGCAAACCTTGGAATTTTAGGACCTATACCATATTTATATCCATTTATATGTCCTATGTTAGGTGAAAATACAATTTGAATATGTTTTCCCTTGAAAGTGAATCCTCTAAGTCTGTACAAGTGCTTGAAAAATAATGATTTTATCTCATTTAGGCAATGAACCTACAAAACTAGCATAATATGACATCCCTAACATATTTTAAAGTTATATAACTAAATTATAATATTATACAAGTGTGATATATGGTTATTCCATCTTGGTTGGCTTTATCACATGTAGGATTTTGACTATATGCACTTTTCCCTTGTATGGCACTTCACCTTAACTTCTCCAAACAAATGTAAGGTACTCATGCAATGTGGTCAAAGCATGATATGACCTTGATGGTACTTTTAAAACTATGACACCTTTTGTACCAACTCTTCACACCATAGACTGACTAGACTAACGTAAGACCTAATATAAGGCATTACCTTAATATTGTCAAATTAACCTTAAATTATGCTCATAAGACTTTTGAAAGACTCTTTTAATACCTCATAAAGCATGGAATGGGTTATGAACAAGGTCATTGAGGCATGACAAGCAATTTTTTTATGAATCTGGTTTATGATATCCAAAATTTGGCTAATAGGTGGTAATGTATTAATATTTATACTAGAATATTCATCAATGGTTGCATGCTAGAAATTTTTATAAGAACACACATAGCCAAGTCGAACAACAAATATACATTGGTTTAAATGAAAACTATATCTAAAAAATAAACTATTATAGTATAAAAATGATTATATTAGATTGTATTATTTATTCTAAAATAATTACATAAATATTTTGAAAACTTTTTCAACTGAGAGGGAAAATAGTCTTTTGATTGGGCCCAAGTGAACCATAATTAATTGAAATATGGTATGACTAAATGCATAAATTCTACCATGGATGGACTATAATATGTTTTTATGCAATAAATAGATTTCACTAAATACAACAACAATAAATGTATTATAGTTAATTAAGTATATAAATAATTGGTAAATATAAGAAATAAAATAATAAACTTAGTTAATTAATTTTAAATTTAGAAGTGGGGAAAACACATAGGGTTTCTAAATGTATCTTGAATAGATCACAATCAGGTGAATGACATATAAATATGAATATGGAAACACACATCCATTGAAGAGAAATCATCTGGTAAACTAATATAAGATAAGAAATACTAACCTAATCTTTAAGCAATAATATAATAGTATAAATTCCATACACACAATGTTATACAGTATAAAATATTTCAACTAGGAAATATGTAAGGGGAAACCTAGAACTGTAACCTTCTTCCTTATTATATTAACTCAACTATTTTTTAATACAATAATGTAATTTCAATTCTACTTTACTCTAGTGCATCTGTGATTATTTATAGGCACATCAATAGGAAATTTTCAAAGTGGTATTACAATACCCTATGTACCAAAACCATGGGCAATGTGAAACATAGGCTGAAACAATCCAAAAAAGATGAAAACAATAATACACATTTACAACACCCATAATGTAATGTGTCCTCACCAATAAATATGAAAGTGGTCAAGAAAAATTTACAAAGTTTGTGGGCCAACTAAGATGAGAGTAGAGCATAGTGGGTTCTCTTGATGGATGTCTACAAGGTCTAAAAATGTTGATGACTACAATTACCTAGATACTATCTATTTTTCCCTCACTCTGACCTATACACCATGACCCACATCACTTGGAAAATAGGATTTCTTCTCATTCCTATAAAATGGTATCAACAAATAAAACATAAGAAAAAAATTGAGGATTAAGACCCTATGTTGAGGGTTAGCAAGGCTTAATCATTATCTAATTATGAGACTCGTAAGTGGTGAAAACTAGTCTATAAAAATATGTCAAAAAATATTTATTGATATAAATGAAAATAATTGTAGAGATAAATAAAACCTTGAGTCATGCACCAAAAGTGCACTGCTTGGAATGGTAGGTTTAGAAATGATAGTTATATAATAATTACTTGATCTCTATGAAATTATTTTGAGTGCTTTTCATGATTATTATGAATGTTATAATGAATATTTTTTTGAAAGTTCTAGTGAATATCCTAGTGCCACCTTTATTAAAAATGAACTATAATGCATACATGCATTTATGCATAATTGAATTCAAATTCTAACCTTTTTGTCATGTGAAACTAACACCAAATGAATGAAAATTATGGGTGAAATTATAAATTGATCCATCCTAAATATGCCTATAATATAAGTTTCATGATATGGGAAGGATTAAATGAATGGTTGGTTATGCCTTTCATCTTCACCAATGTAACATAAACATTCATGTTCTTGATCTACTCAAACATTTCCTTAAATCTTTCATCATCTACTTATATTACATTCTAGTCTTAAAAAATACTTAGGAGGAGCATGTGGAACACATATTGCACATCTTAGGCACCTTGCACAAAAACAATTTACATGCCACCTTGATGAATTATACTTTTGGATCCATGCAAATTCAGTACTTAGGCTACATCATTGACCACACATGCATTCATGTAGATCCAACATAGATGAAAGTGATATGGGATTATCCAACTTCACACATTTTCATATAAATGATGAAATTTCTTAGAATCACAAACTTTTACCACATGTTCATCCTTAGTTTCTAGAACATATCTTGGCCTTTCACCCAAATAAAACATGAGAAAGGTAAGTTTGACTATACTCATGAAAAAAATGCACTTTTAAGGATCTCAATAAATTCCTCTATGTAGTGCTTATGATCAAAATGCCTGGCATTGGACATTCCTTCAAACTTAACACTAATGCATTTGACTATGCACTTGGTACAGTAATCCTACAATATGTGCATTCAATCGCATATCACTCCAAGAAATCAAATAACATGATTCAAAGGTGTTCTACCTATGAAAATGATTTGTATGTTATTGTGTAAGTAGTTAATTAATAGGATGAATATATTGGATAAGGAGATGATTATTAATTTTGATCATAAGCCACTATTATTTTTGAAAATGCTTAACAAGTTGGAGAATGAATGCCACATGAGTTCAATGACTTACATATAGTATTTCCATATAGTGATCAATCATAAGAAAGGAAAGGATAACAAGGTATAATATTTCCTTAACAGACTCGAAATTCACACCCTCATCATAGTATATGATGTGTAACCACAACTTTGTATATACCTAGACTAACCTTGCACAAGATAAACATGTTTTATAATTCTACCTATATTATTAGCTTCTCTACAAACTTAGGCATCTCTATGTTCCTAGTGGCACACCTCACCAAAGACTCATCTATGAGGTGTAGTATACCAATACATCAAGATAGTTATACATGGTAAATACTCTATTTGTATTAAAGTTACACTGCTATTGGCTACACGTGAATATAAATGTGGAGTTCCACATAAAGTCTTAATTTACTTATTGCATCATAAATCCCATAAATAGGAAGTTTGGAATTTACACATCTCTACCAATTCTATCCAAGCCATGGGAATCCACTAACATGGACTTCATGACTAGATTACTTGGATAAATCACTAGTGTGACAGTATGTTCATGATAATTGGTAGGTTTTTGAAGTTGGATATAATGATTTCTTGAAAGAAGGAAATTGATGTAGATGGGATTATAAAAGATTTCCTCATCCATGTATAGGTTCAATTTGGATTCCCCACATCCATAATTTTTTATCAAGAGATGTGATTTATGAGTCACTTTTGGTAAACAATGTATAACTTGATGTGTATGAAGATGGATCAGTCAATGACATTTCATCCACAAACAAATGAACAAATATAAATTTTCAACCATGCACTTGTTCATCTTTGCCAGTGTATTTCATTGTGTGCATGTTTTCACATGGGATTAAAAATTGTTGTACATTCAACATGCCTATAATAGATCACTTCATAGCTTTATAAGGCATAGTCGATTCTAGACATGTCTTCAGATCCATCCTTTCATGCCCCTAGAGATATCCTACCATGTAATAACCAAAAATTATTCATGCACATAGGAAATAGAAGTAGATAAATCTGAAATTTTACACCACATACAATTTGTTCATCAAAAGGTTTAGTGTATTCTCTCTGCTTCTAAGAGAAGTAAAAGGAACAACAAGACACACATTGCACACCTCACACTTTTTTTGTGGCCATAAGGTTTGGTTCCATCTTTAGAAGGAATGATTCAATATTCCACACCAAATATCAAGCCTTTAATTTATCATCCTTATACCATTCTCCATGAAATTGGTAGAAACACATTCATTCTTGATATGCCTCCATAATTGGCCATGTGCCAAACATTTAATTTGGTGTTCCTTAATCCTTACTTCCCTCTACTTCTTGAGCAAGAAGTGACATAACATCCTTCTTAAGAAATAATTGATAAGTATTAAATTCTTAAAGTAAGAAACACATGCACTCGTCAAGGAACACATCGAATTTTTAGAGTGGTTAAAGCCGAGTAATATGTAGATAAATAAAATATTGAGTAAAATAAATTTTAATACAAAAATATAGAGTAAAATACAAAGACGTACGAGTCATCAGTCACTAAGATTTATTGGAAAGGACAACAACTAACAATGTCCCTATCTAGGGTAAGGTTATCAGAAAATAAGACAATAAATCTTAACATTCATGATACTATAATATTTTTCCAAGCCTTCTAAATTATTATTATTATTATTATTATTATTATTATTATTATTATTGTTGTTGTTGTTGTTGTTGTTGTTGTATATTGATAAATGGTTTTGAAGGGACCATACCTTATTAAAAAAAGGCTCAAAAGCTAGAATAGAAAATGAAATCAGTGGTTGGAAAGAGGAATCCACTCCCCAATACAAAAGATCAAGATCAAGATAGACTTGGAATCCCAACAATACAAAAACCAATTGCTAAGAGTAAGACACGAAAACAACAAAACAACATTAGTTACATAGCAAAAATACAACAACCCAACAAAAAGATAGTAAAAATCTAGTGACTATGAAAAAATAGTCAAGAAAGACGTCTTCACTTGAGTAACTTATTAAAGTTTTTTTGAATTTATTTGAAAGCATTGAAGAGCCCCAAGGCCATGGTATATGATAGATCAAACATATCAATGGTGCTAAAAGCATGTGTCTTGGTTGAACCATTATTCCAAATGCCTTCATGAACATTGCCCAAGGTGTAGATCTGTCAAACTTAGAATTCTATGAATTCCATAAAGACTTTGAGCATGGCTATGAAGTCAACCTACCTATTTTTGATCTGATCAAAGATTCCTTCTAGAGTTCTCAGCTTCTTGAAAACTTCTTCCTCTTTGGCTTCATTGAGTGAAGGTGTATCCCCCATCTTTCTCTTACCAATGCTCTTATTCAGATGCTTAACCTCCTTATTGAGAGCACTAACCTTGCCTTCTATATTGGACAATTTATCCTTGAAAGAGGGAGAATGATCAATGCCCCTATTTGTATTACTAATAGCCGTTAGACTCTCAGCAACAACTATTTCTTTATCCATGAAAGCAACATGCTCTTTCTCTTTAATTCTTCTAAGAACCCTTTTTGGGGAGGGAGGATTGGGAAGTAGGGAATTGGGGTTCTTAGAGTGAATCTTGTAATTAGAAGAGGATTTAAGAGGTAGTAATGGGTGGGGAGGAGTATTCACCAAGATTAAATTTCAATGCTGATGCAAAAGGAAGATGACTCCTTGATGTAAGGGAAGGGGTCTCTTGTGATTTTGAACCTCAAGGATGGAGGCTTCCATGGATTGAAGGATATAGCAAGGGAAACTTATAGTGGGTCCCTTATGGAAGTGGTTTAAAAGAATAAGATGGTGCAAAGGGAGGGTGTTGTACTTGCCTTCAAGAGTGATATATCTCACATTATTAACATTGTCTTTTTTGTATTCTATGGTTGAATGCTTGTTGAATTATAAATATCATCTTAAGGTGACTTAATCACAATGAATAAAATTCCAAATTATTATTTCTATTTTTTAATTAATAATAAAATATTAATAATGGATAAGAATATAACATTGACCACCCAACTAAAAAAAAAGGATACATGCTTGAATTATTTTAGGGTGTTGTAAAAAATATTTATGACTTTCTCATCCTTATGACGCCTTGCTCTTTATTAATAAGAGATATGAAATGGTTAATACTTGTCAAGTTTTGGTCATATTTTTGTTTGGTGAGGATAATAACCATAGCCTTATAGATAAATATAATTCAATTAATTTTTTTTAAAGATCATTAGTCATTTAAGAAGGAAATATTATCCATGAGATCATTTTATTTATTAATTGCACTTGTAACTGTGTTTTTTGTATTATTTTGATTCAATGTATATGTTTCAAACATTTGACATTGTTGTAAAATTGGACATATTTTTTTGTCGGCAAGGATGCACAACACAATAACTATTATTCAATTTTTTTTACCAACATAAAAAATTCAAACCTAGCAATAAAAGACTTAAATATACCCATGTCAAGAAGAAAATCCTTTATACCTCCATAAAAACATGTCTTTAAAATCTCAACACATTTGTATGTAAATAACAACTTGGCTACATTACATAAAAAGAAAATGCTAAAATTTTTAAACATTCCAATTGTAATATGTAGAGTAGAACATATAAATTATTAATTCACACCTAACCAAAACGACACTCAACTCAAATCAACAATACTACTATGGAAATGACAAATTATTATTTTGACATACAATTTATGGGTTAAAGCAATATTTAGTTAATGGAGTGGTGGGAGAAATTATTCACTTTGTCTACAATATAGATTCAAAACCACCAGCCTTACCCATGTATGTGGTTATTTCATTCAAAAAATAATCAGGTCCCCAATGGGATGTTAGGAATCCAAAACATCTACACATTATACCTATTATAAGGGGTAATTTTACTAGATGCCCCTAAAAATGGCATGTGTTCTAACCATACATAGATAATAAGGAATGAATCTAAATAAGGCACTAATTGATATCATAAACATCAATCATTAGGGCTTGACCTTTAATGTAGTATCAAAAGTGTGTTCTTTTTATGACATGCATATCTCCTCTACATTTTCCTTTGACTGTTATACAAGAACATTATTAAATATGTATAGTTCTCATAAAATAATAAGAAACAAGACTTGTTGCAAAACTTATACCATGACATTTACAAAAAATGCAAACACTCTCAATAACCCTAAAAAAAGAAAAATTACATGGTTTATTTGTTCATAAATACTCTTCCACCACTTAACATTCACTTGCATTTAATAATGAAACCTTTCCAAAAAAAAGAAAAATAATAAAATATTCCTCACATAACTTGCTTCTTCTAGGGAAACTACTATTTTGTATATTACTTAAAGAGTCATTTGTGATTACATGCCACGACATTTGATAACAACATGCACAACTGAGCCAACTAGTACACATGTACATCAATTTAAAACATAATTGTATTTAAATTATAAATTTTTACTCTATAAAAAATTAGTATATTATATATCTTTTTTTTAAAGAATTAATTTTAAAAAAATTGAAAACTTACTGTTAATGAGGAAAAAACTTGTATTTCGATTGGGTCTAAGTGAACTATAAGTAATTAAAATATGGAATGATTTATTAGATAATAAGTGAATTATAAGTAATTGAAATATGGAATGATCAATTAGATAATCACTTGTAGGAAAGGACTAATTATATATTTTTAATACAATAAATGGATTTTGATAAAAAAAAACTACAATAATAATTGCATAATATTTAAGTAAGATTATAATTAATTTGTAAATATAATAAATCTAGTTAGTTAATTTTAAATTTAGTAGTGGGGAAAATATATAGGGCTTCAAGGTGCATTTCGAATACATCATCCTCAGATGTAAACCATTTGAATGGGAAATGCACCCAAAATTGAAAGTGACCTCAAAAATTAATATAATAGACCCTGGCCCACTTAATAAAAGCACAAAGAATTGTGGGCACTTTTGATGGATTTATACAGGCTTTGAAAAGGTTGAGGATAGTGATTGCTTGGATCTGATCTCTTATTTCCTCGCTTTAATCTACATAGTAAACCCCTTATCACTTGGAAATTGGATTTTCTTCTTCTTTCTCTATAATGGTAGTGATATATAAAACTTAAAGAAATAAAAATGGGATTTAGGAACCTATGCTGATGGTAAGTAAGGCTATAACATTTTATAACTATGAGATCCCCAAGTGGTAGAAACCACTGGATAAAAATATGTAGTAATTATATAAATAAAAATAATCACAGAGATAGATAAAAATTTAAGTCATGCATCAAAATAAATTTGTGGGAATGTTAGGTTTAGAAATAAACATTACTCTAATGATGGATTAATCTCTCTAGAATACTTGTGAGTGGTTATCAAGATTCCTATGGATGTTGTAGTGAATCTTCTACTAAAATTTCTAGTGAATAGCATAATGCCAGGGCATATATGTGCTTTGACTTGATGGAGACCAAAAGAAGGAAAACAAAGGTTAGGGATACCTTGAATGGACACAAGAACATTAACTGCATTCCAAACACACATCCCAAAAAAATTGATATAAAGAAACCATAGAATAGAAGAAGAGAGGACACAATTAAACCTAAAAAAGCTCAATAAAACTTAATTAGAACTAATAATTGACAAATAAATATATACACTAAAAAATATATAATTTATTGATTTGAGACCATTTTTAAATACCTACAACTATAAATAATGAAAAATTAATTTACAATAAAAAAGATTACACACCTACATCTCATTTAAAAGTACATAAGTGAAAGTGATAAGCAATATTTTGGTGATGACTGAGAATATTATTTGTGTGATGAGATGGTTCAATTATACTAATCTCCAATATTTGAACTATTTCATTAAATTAAAATCTCTCTCCCTACAATGAAATAAAAATATTTCACCGCCACAAAGTATTGTTTTTCCATGAAGACGCTCTGAAACATTCAAATATATTTTTTATTTTGCATTAATAATGCATGGTACGAATAGTTTGAATTGAACATATAATAATGAATAAAATGTCATCCTCCAAAAAATTATAATAAAAATGTCAATGATTAGTTCCTACATATTCAAGACTCTAAAGAGGGCCTTAGACTTGTGTGGTTATCCTATATGTGTTATCTTGTGTGTGCATAAGGATGAAATATGTGATAAACAAGTACATAGAGTGACCTATCTTATAACTAACAAAATGTGGCTCATAGGATGTTTTTTTTAGTTCTTCAGACCTGTAGATGTGTTTTCCATATGCTTGATATGGAAATAGGGGTAAATATGGAATATTTTCTCACTTGCATTCTTGATTGATGCCTTTTTTAAGTTTCTTTGTGAGAGGTAAGAAGTTTCTATGCAAGGAATGAATGAAGATTGTTCATGTATTTATACCAATCCTTTTGGAGAATATCTACCATTAAATCACTTATACCAACCATAGGGATATGTTTAATTTATAAAATTTGATGAATTTTAGGGTAATATATACTTGCATTAGGATATGACACTTGCATCAATGTAGCCATCTGATTTAAATGCAAGTGTTTGGGCAACTAGAAAATAGGCACATGTCTAGAACTTGTAGAGACAAAATATAAAGATGTTTATAGCATTTTAGGTATTATAGAAGGTCTAAGTCATCAAAATAACATTAGTTAGACTAAGAGATAAGAAATATGACACAAAGAGATAGTGTATACAAGTATTTCAGTAGCAAGAAAGGTCTAGAAGTTGAAGGTACATCCATGATATGTATTTTCCAAGTGTAAAAGACTTAGGTGCTATATAATTTAGTAATAGTGTCTACAAATTGAATAAATTTCTTGGATTGAAAAACTTATACCATAGATTCATCCTTAGTTTTTGGCATATATCTTGCTCTCTCAACCAAATAACACATGACAAAGGTAAGTATGACTAGACTCACATGTAAAAATGTACTTTTTAGAATCTCAATAAATGCCTCTAAGTAGAACTTGTAATTGTAATACCTATCATTGGATATTCCTTCGAACTTAACACCAATACATCTAAATATGAACTTGGTGGAGTAATCATGCAATATGGACATCCACTCACATATCACTCTAAGATATTAAATGACATGGTTCAAAGGTGATCCAGTATGAAAAATATTTTTATGTTGTTGTGTAATTAGTTAAGCAACAAGGCCATTATATCTTGGAGAAGGATACAATTATTAAGTTTGAACATAAGCCATTTTGGTTTTTGAAAACGTAATACAAACTAGAGAATGTGTGCCACATGATGTGGATGACTTACGTAAAGCAGTTCCATCTGGTGATCAAGCACAAGAAGGAAAATGATAAAAAGGTAGAATATTCGTCAATAGACTCCTAGTTCACACCCTCGTCATGGTACTAGATGCACAACTAGAACTTCATATATGCCTAGACCAACCTTGCATAATCTAAATAGGTTCAATAATTAAACCTATTTAGTCACTGTCTCTATAAGCTCAGACATCTCTATGTTCCTAGAGGTGTACCTCACTAAAGACTCATCTAGGAGGTGCACTATGTTAAGACATCAAGACAGTTACACATATCAAATACTCTAGTTGCATTACAATTTCACTTATATTGGCTACACATGCACATAAATGTGTTGTACCACATAAAGTCTTAAATTCCTTGCCACATCATAAATACAAAAAATAGGAAGCTACAAATTTACACACCTATACCAATTCTATCCAAGCCATGGGAATGCATTATCATGGATTTCATGATTGGCTCACTCGGGATAAAGCACTAGTGTGTTTGTCATAATTGATAGGTTTTTAAAGTTGGCTATCATGGTTTCTTGCAAGAAGGACATTGATGTATTTGACATTGAACTAGATTTCCTTAGCCATGTATATGTTCACTTTGGACTCCCCACATCCATCATCTTTGATCTAGATATATGCCTTGTGAGTAAATTTTGGAAAGCAATGTAGAACTTGATGTGTATGTAGTTCTATCGATCAATGGTGTTTCATCCAAAAATAGATGAACAAAGATAACTATTCAACCACACACTTGTTCATATCTTCTAGTGTATTTCACCATGTGCATCTGTTCACATGGGATGAAAAATTATTGTGCATCTAACATACCTATAATAAAGCACTTCACATCTCTACAAGGCATAGTACATTATAGACATGTCTTAGGTTCCAAGATTTAATGCCCCTAGACATATATTACCATGCACCTACCAAAATTGATGTATGCACATGGGAAAGATAAATACACAAATCTAAAATTTTATACTATATACAATCTATTCATCAGAAGGTTTTTTTAGATTCTCTCTACTTTCAAGAGAAATAGAAGGATCCCCATTATGTGCATTACACAACTCACACATTTATAGTTGGCCATAAGATTTGGTTGTACATTTAGAAGGAATGATTCAATGTTCCACATTCGAAGATCAAGCCTTTGTGTTATGGTATTACACCATTATCCATGTAACTGGTGGAAACACATTCATTATTGTTTTTTTTCCATACTTGGGCATGCACCCAATATTCAATGTGGAGACCTTTATGTTTGACTTCCCTCCACTTCTTGAGCAATAAGTGACACAACATCCTTCTTGAGAAATAAGTGATAAGTGTTAAATTATTTAAGTGAGAAACATATGCACTTTCAGGACACACATCAAATTTTCAGAGTGTTTAAAGCTAAGTAGTATGCATATAAATAAAATATTAACTAAAATAAAATTTAATATATAAAATATTGAATAAAATACTAAAACCTACAAGGCATAACACATAACAATGTCCCTATCTAGAGTAAGGTTATCAAACAAAAGGATAATAAATCCTAACATTCATGATACCATAATATTATTCCAATCTTTCTAGATAATTATTATTATTTAAAAAAATAAACTAAAAATTATCCTTTTTGTATTATGTAATAAAGGCTTGTTGAATTATAAATATCATCTCAGGATGATTTACTCACAATGAATAAAATTCAAAAAAATATAAAAATATAGACATTATTATTTCTATTTATTAATTAATAATAAATTATTAAGAATGGATAAAAATATAGCAATGACCACCCAACTTTTAAAAAAAAACAATATACATGTTTGAATTATTTCAGGGTCTTGTATATAATATTTATGACTTTCTCATCCTTATGAAACCTTGTTCTTTATTAATAAGAGCTATGAAATGGCTACTCTTTTTAAAGTTTCAGTAGTATTTTTTATGTTTGGCAAGGATAATAACCATACTTTTATAGAGCAAAATAATTCAATTAAAAAAAATCTCTTAAGATTGACCATTAGTCATTTGAGAAGGGAAAATTAGTCATGAGATCATTTGATTTATTACTTGTGTTTGTAATTATGTTTTATTATATTATTTTTTAATTCTTTTGATTCAATGAATATGTGTCAAATTTTGACATTGTTTTCACATTGAACATCATTTTTTGTTAGCAAGGATACATAACACAACTACTATTCAGCCAACATAAAAATGGAGACCCAACAAAAGAGGACTTGAATATACCCATGTCAAGAACAACATCCTCCATACCACTATAAAAACATGTATTTAAAATATCAAAACATTTGTATGCAACTAATAAATTGGATGCATTGCATAATAATCAAATGTTAAAATTATTAAACATTCGAATTGTAATATGTAAAGTAGAATAGGGAAAAAAAAAGTCACACCTAACCATAATGACACTCAGCTAGACTTAATAGTGTTGCTATGTAAAGGACAAATTATTATGTTGACATCCAGTTTGTGGATTAAATCAAGATTAGTTAATGGGGTGGTGGAAGAAATTGTTCACATTGTCTACAATCTAGATTCAAAACCACTTGCCTTACCCATGTATGTGGTTGTTGCCTTCAAAAAATAATATAGTCCCTATGGGATGTCAAGAATCCAAAACATCTGTCAATTCCACTATTATAAATGGTAATCATCACCAGATACCCCCAAAAATGGCATGGGTTCTAATCATATATAAAGTATAAGAAATGACTCTCAATAATGTATCGATTGATATTGCAAACATTAATCATCATAGCTTGACATTCAATATAATATCAAGAGTGCATTTATTGTATGACATGCGTATCTCCCCTACATTTTCCTTTAATTATTATGTGAGAATTTTTTTAAATATGTATAACTCATAAAAGAAGAAGAAAAAAGACTAGGTACAAAACTTTTACCACACTATTTAAAACAAATGTAAACTCTCTTAACAAACCCAATAAAAAAATTACATGATTTCTTTGTTCATAACTACCCTTCCACCATATTCCAACAACCGTGGAGGGAAGAGGGAAGAGGGAGTGAGGCCGTGGATAGGGCTGAGCTGAAACCCTAACTTTCGCGGCCATGGAATTTGGTGTTTAGATCCCAGTCTGCAAAGGGATGCTGGAGCGTGGTGTGGGGAACATGAATATCATTATGGCGTGGTCATTATTTTGCTTCGAATGGTAAGTGAAGCAAATAGTTTTCAGATGGTGCATGTGCGGCTTTGTAAAGCCTAATTTTTATAGCGCAGTTTTGTATTTTTACCTCAATTTTTTGTTTTGTGGCCGTTGTGCTTACCAACACCCTGTTCTGAGTGGATCGGTGTTTTCTTTGGGGATATCTTGAATGCCATGGCAGCGAGTCCTCTATGTAGAGGGGGTGATCTTGCAGACGTTTGGGTGGTTGGAAAGGGCAGTGGAGGCGACGGATTCGGGGGTGTTACCTGTGTGGGAAGCAAGGCTTAGATGCAGAGTTTCATGATTAAACCCTAGCCTTGCTGTCGATGTTGAACAGAGTGTCCGTTTGGGGACTGAATGGCGGCATTTAAATAGTAATCATTTGCATGGTTGTGGATGGATCTCGTTTATTTACTAGACGGGAGGAGAGCTTACAATAGTGGAGGCTCGTTTTTGCGTGGTTTTTCAATGGGTGATCTTTTTTGTGTGGATCTCTACTTTTTCCTCGGTTTTCCATTTGGCGGATGGTTCTCGGGATGGTTTTTCGGCCTGAGTTGGACTACCATTCCGATCTGGTTTGCGATGGAATTAGTGTTTGGATGGGGGAAACTTTGTTTCCTCTATGTTGGTGCACCTCGTGCGGTAGATGGTTCGTTTTAGAACCATGTTTTTTAAACCTGTTTGGCCTTTGGCGACGAGATCTGGTTTTGTTTTGGTTTCAGGTCCTTGTAAAACCTGGTTGCTTTTATCAATTTTTATTGGTGGTTTCAGGTCCCTGTAAAACCTATTTTGATACTGTCCTACAGTATGTTTTAGGATTTCCTTTCCTAGTGGGCGTTAATGTTTGATCTTTTTTGAATCTGTTATAGGGTTTCGGGACCCCTTCAAAACCTGTTTTTACCTTAATCTAAAACTACCCTTCCACCACTTAACACTCACACACATTTAAAAACGAAATCTTTCCAAAACAAACTCCTCATAACTTGTACTTTTGCAAAAACTGAGTTGAACGGTACACATGTACACTAGTTTAAATGACAATTATATTTAAACTATAAATTATTAAAGCATAAAAATTTGTATTTATATCTCTTTTAAAAATTAAAATTGAAAACTTATTTTTAAATAGGGAAAAACTTGTGTTTTGATTGGGTTTGAGTGAACTATAAGTAATTGAATTATGAAATGATTAATTATATAAGCACTTGGTAGGCAAAGACTAATAATATATTTTTAATGTAATAAATGGATTTCATTAAAAAATTAATATTAAAATATGAAATTAATTTGTAAATACAATAAATTTAATTAGTTAATTTTTAATTTAGTAGTGGGTAAAATATATAAAGTTGGAAGGTGTATCTTGAATAGATCATAATCAGTTTATAACCATTTCAATTAGAAATGTATTTATAATTGTGACCTCACAAAGAAATCTAAACGTGAGTGAAATACTTCTAGAGAACTCGGGGTCAGTTAGTACAAGTACAAAGCATTGTGGGAACCTTATGTCATGTACCAAAAATGATCCATGGGAAAGGTTAGGTTTAGAAATGATTGTTACTCTAGTGTTTGATTGATCTCTCTAGAATCTCTATGAGTATTTATCAAGATTGCTATGAATGTTATATAATTAATCTTCTATTAAAAGTTTTTGTGAATATCATAACGCCAAATCTTTAGTTAAAATAAACTACAATGCTTCCATGTATTCATAGGAAATTAAATTCTAATAAGAACACTATTTGTGCATGAAATAGATATCATACAAACGAAAAATGAAAAAGACATGATGAAGGGCACATGTACACCCTAACTTGGAGACTAAAAAGAAGACAAATGGGCATATCTTAGACAGACACAAGAGCATTGAGAGCACCCCAGACATAGCTAAAAAATAAAATTATATATATATATATATAATCCACTAGATAAAAGAAGAGGTAACACAATTAAACCTAAAAAATGCTCAATAAAAATTTAATTAAAATTGATAATTAACAAATAAACAAAAACAAAAATAATAATAATTAATAACTCCAACTATTTTTAAGTGTCTACAAATATAAATAAAGAAAAATTAATTTAAATAAAAAGTATTACGTACGTACATCTCATTTAAAAATCATAAGACGAAGTTATAAATAATATTCTAGTAATGACCGAGAGAAAATTACTTGCGTGGTAATATTGTTCAATTATACTAACCACCAATGTTTGAATTGTTTCAAATCTCTCCCCCTACAATGAAATAAAAAATATTTCATCACCTTAAATTATTGTTTTGGCATGAAGACGCGCAGAAACATTGAAATATATATTTTTAGTTTACCTTAATAATGCAGAGTAAGAATAGTTTCAATTAAACGTACAATAATGAATAAAATGTCATCCTTTGCAGAAATGGCGAAGGAGATGGAAATTATAATCAAGAGATGAGTTGTGGGCCATAAACGTATTCTTGCTGATCCAAACCCTGCAACAACCATGCCAATTGTAACACACACACAACTTGTGATGTTGAGGGTACCGAATGATAACAATGTTGTAAATTTCTTTACAATATCATGCCAACTGTAACACACACAACAAAACCGAAAAAAAAAAGAAAAAATCACTCCAAATTTGTTGAGGCCCCACAATTCTGATGCTCCATGTGAATGACTGGCTCACTCTCTACAATATTAATATTGGAATATAAACATATTCTCGTTGTCTTCCTCTTTTCTTCTTCTTCTTTTTCTTTTTTAAAAAATATTAACAATTTCCTTCACTTGTGCATAGACAAGCTGATAGTCAAAAGAGGGGAATAGAAAGATAACAATGTCTGAAGAGGGAGAAATAGATACAATTTTGAAATAAAATAATTTTATCAATAAAATATATAAATATATATAAATTATTTAAAACATGGTTTTTAAAATTTGATAATTATAGTGCATATTTTTTATGTGTGATTTCATATTTATCATTCATGTGTATTAAGAATGAGCAATTCAATGTGATATAAATTTCCTTTCCATTACAATTGATAGTTGTGCATAATTTGGTAGCCCTAAGCTTAATTGTTCTTTTATGTTTTACATTAAAACATACAAGACACTCTCTGTAAGATAAAAAGTATGCAATATCTAAATACCACTCATCAATGGAGTCAATGAAAACTACCAATAGTAATTCTTGTCTTCCCTTTGTTGATGTGTTCTTCCTTGTATTCTCTTTAAGCATCAACTCTTATTATTAACTAACAAAGACCTTGTTCTCTAACTAGCTTAGTGGGTTTGATATCCAAGTCATATTATTACATGTTAGTGATCCTCTTCCTCACTTTGAACTAAGTTTTTGTTTTATCAAAATCGATTTCACAACTGAATGTGGAACCATCACTACTGTGTGAGAGTTTAGGATGCAAAATTTGAGGAGTTTCAAAATTCTTACTACAACATCCACATGATTTTAAATCAAAGAATATTTGAGCTCATGATCATTTAACTTGAAGCTCATGAAGGTGATTGGAGATTCAACACCCTTCTCAATTGTTTGCACCAGGATAGTTGAAAGTGTGAGCTTTGAGGAATACTATTATATAACGAAATCCTTCTAAAATATAGACATACCAACACAAGGACATTGGCAATATAATTTTTATTTTTCCAAAGGCTTTTTTTAATTCATCATTCTGGTTGAAAACATTTTTCCCTCCCATTATTTGAGCGACGTCTCTGGTGAAGCTAGAAAAATCAGGGACAAACCCTCTTAGAATTTTCACTTTGTCAAAAAATGAGGGTATCTCAAGTTTACTGGTAGGAATAAACAACTCCTAGATTGCTTTGACCCTTTCAAGTCAATTTTATTACCTTCCTTGGAAACTGTATACCCTAGAAACTTCCCTTTTGTGACACAAAATTTAAGGGGGGATGGGGGGTGAGGGACAACTGGGGGATCAAAAGGGGGTGAGGGGGAGGGGAGGATCCATCATCTCTTAGAAGATATAGAGGTTTGTATAGGAAGTTGAATGAGAAAGACTGGGAACTTGAAAATAATAAAGTAAAGCTTGAGAAGAAGACGTAGTATGTTTCCAAACTTTGTTGAAACAGTTCACGAAATCATAAAGGAAGTTATAAATAACTTCATTTCTCATTCTACTTAACTTGCACGAAAGCATACAGTCCTTGTGGAAAAGATAATGAGAACCTTACTTTGTTTTCAATTTTAGGGCTACCAATATCAAAGCATATTGATGAATAAAAGGAGATGAATAAATAAATAAAATTGATAAAAATGAGGATGCATTCCCATAATGTTTATTGGATATATATCATATTGTGACTTGAAAATTATTTATGCACATGTCATGCCCCGTTCCACATAGATTTAAGAACTACAAAAAATAAATGAACTTTGAAAAATAACCTAAAATAACTTTTAAATCACAAGCAATTTCGAGGGGGCAATCTCCTTTGAGAAAGATCAATACAATAATATTTGTGGATGCCTTCATTAGGCCTCAATACTTACTAAATTACTAAATCTATTCTAACCAACTACTACTTCCTATATATGTGGGATAATTTAAATATGTTCAAGGGATAACTTACAAAGCATATGTGTCCATAGCAACTAATAAACTAAACTAAAAAGAGAAGGGTAGGACATGGGTTATTAACATCCCCTTCCCCTTAGAAAAATCTTTGTCCTCAATGCTTCAGATATAGAAATCAATGTTGAATTTGGAATAGTGGTTCCCATGTTACATCTTTTAGTTGCATGCCATGCTACTAAATTAAGGCTTGTGTGATTGAGTGGGAGTGAAGTTGGCAGGTGCACATATCCAAGACTACTTCTAGTTTGAAAAGGATGGAGCCTTCATTATCATGTTTTGGTAAAATTATTTGCACTCTGATGGTGGTTCTAAGAACTTTATTCAAATAGGAGACATGAAAGACTGAGTGAACTCGGGAGAAAGGTGGAAGCTCCAACTTGTAAGTAATATACCCAATCTACCAAATAACCTTATATGGCCCATAAAACTTTGGAACAAGCTTATGATGCCTTTTTAGTGTCTGGGATGATTTATTTTATGGATATAGATGAAGAAAAACCATATCATCGATTTTAAAGGTGTGTTCAGAATGGTGTTAAGCAACCTACTTCTTCATTCAATTTTGTGCTAGATAGAGGTTGCCCTGTAGTGTGTTAAAAATCTGATATTGATGTCGGAGAGTAGTGTCAACCACCTGAATTGGTGAATTATTGAGGATATATGGGAGAAGTACTAGGGGCGTTGGACCATAAATCACTTCATATGGAGTCATTTTAGTAGAAGTATGGTAGGAGGTATTATACCACCATTCTATGAGGGGAAGACACTTTGCCCATTATTGTTGTTATTCTGAAGAAAAATAATGAAGGAATGTTTCTAAGCATTTGTTGACAATTAATGTCTAGCCATTTGTGTGGGGGTGATACCCAAAGCTCATTTTCCACTGTGTGTCTTTGCATCATAATAGCTCCATCCAAAAATGACTGGTGAAAGTTACATCATGATCAGAGATGATTGAATAAGGGATTCCATAAATATGGATGATCTGATCCAAGAAAACTTATATGATTGTGGAAGTTGTATATGGATGGATGAGGGCACAAAAATGACTATATTGGGAGAGGCAGTCTATGATGACCAAGATCACTATTTTTCCTCCAAATTTTTGGAGCCCCTCAATGAAATCCATAGAAATATCTGTTCAGATCCTAGTAGGAATGGGAAAGGGCTCGAGCAAACCATGAATCATTGTTTTTTCACCTTTATTATGTTGGTAGGTATCACATTTGACCATCCTCTATTTAATTTCCCCTTTCATCCCCTTCCCAAATAAGTTTTGACATCCTTGCTCATATGTTTTGATAAATCCAGAGTGCCCTACTAATGGAGAAGCATGGATTTCATAGAATACATCTTGATTAAGTTATGTGCTATGGGGAAGCACTAGATGACCCTTGTATTAAGGTTAGTTTGTTATACCCGTGAGTTCATTAGCGCATGTATTTTTATTTGTCCTTCCTATTCTTTAGGAAGTTGTTTTATTCCTTTGGTTATATAATATTCATTGTATAATTTACTTATATGGCCAAATATAATATTATTCAGTGTATTTAATTTATTTTTAATGATTCGGTTTTAAACTATTTTTTCTGTGTTAATCTTCTACAAATATAAACTAGATTTATCATCTGGTATCACAGCGATATAAGTTTCTGAATAATGTGAAGGACATTTACAATTTCTAGTTGCCCCATTAGTGAGTTCAGAAAGATGGAAGCTTTAAGCTCTTAGTTTGCTTTAAGGGGTTTATTGATAATTAATGTATGTGATTTAGTGATTTATTTCTAGATCAGGATGTATTCTTTCAATACGAACCTTTCAGAACCATGTTGGATTAACATCAAATGATGCTCATCTGATATCAACAACCATTTATTTATTTATTTAGACCTGAAATTCATGTGGTTTGATTATTTGTTATCTGATATTCATATAATTTATTTAGTCTGTTTAGATAACACATGACATATAAAGCGTCATTTGTAGATTTTTCTATCTTCCTTGCCATCGTGAAATCTTTTTGACAGTTGTAGCACGCTGCATCACCATCATCTCATGCATTTTCGGCCTCACCGCTACGCTACACAAAATTTGTGTTCTGATTTCGACTTGCATTCGACATGTTACATTTCATAAAGCTCCCACCCGCATCGAATTGAATTTGTATTAAATATTGGAAAGGGTTTATTTGATTCTAAACCGGAATTTACCGTAATGTAATAGTTTCTGTTCAAAGGTTTAGTACGCAGTTTCGACAACAGGACTTCCAACGGTGGTGAACCATCTATTTTGACAAAGAATCCTCCAAATATATATTACCACGTATCAAGTTCTATTTAGCTATCTTTTATAGTTGTCTTGCCAAAAAAAAGTCAACGTGTCATTAGAATATGTTATAAAGATTCTAGTAGTTATTATTATATTCTTTTACGTAGTGTATGGTCATTTTGTTTTAAGATTATCATTTATAAAGTTGAGGTCTTTTAATAATTAGCAAATATTATATAGCTTTGTTTATACTTTAATCAAGTATTAGAGTTTTGGATAAAGAGTAAAATGTATGTGTTCATTTTGGTATGTCATCAATATTATTGTCAAGTCATTTGCTCAAAAGTTATATTGTATAGTTGAGTCAGTTTTAAGTTATGTTATATTTGTCAAAGAGTCAAATAAAAGGATGTATTTTTTAGGTGACCCTAATGTCCCATGTAAATGTATTATTTCACATTGAGGAGTGTCTTCTTATCAACAAAATCATGTAGTTGAGCTTCAAATCATGCAGTAGTAGTTATGTGTATCAAGATCGCATCAGTAATATGTAGACTTAAAAGTATGCATTGGCATACGATTATGTTCGTGCCAATTCTTAAAGATGTATATTCTCCCCATGCTCACATTAAAGTGGTGCAACTAGGGATAATAATGTTAAGGGGGTGAATGAAACTGATTAATAGTTAGTAACATTATTATTGTGTGAGTTTCTATATTTACCGAGAGGTAAATAGTATATTTGGTTGATTATTTACCGTATGGTAAATAATCTTAATTGTTGTATTACCTAAGTAAGTAGTTAGTTTGTTATACCCATGAGTCCATTAACAAGTGTATTGTTACTTGTCCTTCCTATTCTTTAGGAATTTTTAAATTCCTTTGGCTATATAATAGCCATTATATAGTTTGCTTATATGGTTGAATATAATATTATTCGGCGTGTTTAATTTATTCTTCATGATTTGGTTTTAGGCTATTTTTTTATGTGTTAATATTTTGTAAATATAAACCAAATTTATCAAATAAGGCACCAATTGATATTAGAAACACTGATTATCAGGGCTTGACCTTCAATACAATATCAAAAGTGTGCTCTTTATAT